>CAJNDS010001890.1:650000-745000 GCA_905221605.1 Symbiodinium natans
GAATCTGCAATCAGGAGCCAGAATTCGGGTTTCGGGTTGAGAATTCACCCGCAAGTTTGACCCTTCGCAGGATGCTGACGTGCATCTGCTAGGTTTAGGGCTACTCTTCCCTGAAGCCTATAAACTAGCTCATATGGCTGGGATAGTATTTAAACTTTTTAATTTCTATCCCTTATTGAGTTTAAGTACCCTTAAAACTGTAAAATGCTACCCCCCACTATGACAAAGTAAAACCCTATTGCAGGCCGCCAGGGAGCTGCTGGTTGAAGAGCCCGCGCATCTCATTGCTCATCCCCTGAAGGTTCCGGGTGACGACGATGTACCTCGTCAACAAACCCTCAGGGTCCATGTACCTTATGATTATATACTTGGGGCCCAAAAGGCCCTGTATAGGAACTACTTCCTAACCTTAAACCCGAAGCCCTAAGCCCTAAACCCTAAACCCTACAAGCACTGAAGCTTAAACCCTGCAAGCCCTCACCCCCCAGCCCCAAAGACCCGCTCTACAAACCCGTTCAAAGCCCTCGCCCCCAACCAACCTCAAGATTTAGGGTTCAGGGTTTAGGCTTCTCTTGAAGGGTACATGTAACCTATTTAGTTAGGCAAAGGTAGACATTAGAGAAAAACCAACCCTATAACCCTGAAGCCCTATACAATCACCTCAACCCTGCGATTCCCCTGTACATATCGAAAACATGAACTCTTGGGTCAGTTACCTGGTCCCGTAGTATGGCTCCCGTATATACCATATACAAATTTCGGGCCCTTACATCAAAACCCTTCAAAGGAGGTAAGGGATCCATATGCAGGGCCCATGAAGCTACCCTTAGATGAACCCTAAGGCCTGAAGCCTATAAGCCCTAGACCTTTAAAAGGTTTAGGGCTTAGGGTATAGGGTTTAGGGTTTGGGGTTGTTTAGGCTTCTCCCTCGGATGCACATACACCCAATCCCCTGGCCAGGGCGCATGAGTTGGCGATACGCAGCCTCCTCCTCAGTTCATGCTCCGCTTGGGTTTGCCACTGAGCCCTAAACCCTAAACCCCAAACCCTAAACCCTCTATACACTCCAAACGCTAAATCCCAAAACGCAAAAAACACAGCCTATACAAACTCTAAACCCTAAACCCTGAACCCTCAACCCAATCCTTCAGTTTTAGACTCCTACCTGGAAAGGGGGGCGTGTCTACATGTGCAAAAGCTCCTGAAAAGAAGCTCATGCAGCACAGCCCTCAGTTGTGGAGCCAAAAGGGTTCAAGTTGCAGGGCGGAAACCTAAGCCCAAAACCCTAAAACCCTAAACCCCTCGACCCACAGACCCACGGAGCGAAGCCCTCTGCCCAAACAGGTTAGGGTTTAGGGTTTAGGGTTTAGGGTTTAGGGTTTAGGGTTTAGGGTTTAGGGTTTAGGGTTTAGGGTTTAGGGTTTAGGGTTTAGGGTTTAGGGTCCAGGGTTCAGGGTTTAGGGGTTTAGGGTTTAGGGTTTAGGGTTTAGGGTTTAGGGTTTAGGGTTTAGGGTTTAGGGTTTAGGGTTTAGGGTTGCTGGCCGAGTGTCGTACACTTTGAGCAGCGTCTCGTTCATCAGTCGCAGGGTTTCCTCGCGCGTGGCCGGGCAACCATCGCACTCGCACCGCGACGTGCCTTGGCCGCGAGAAGCCCCAAGAGAAGCCCTAAAGCCCAGGTTGAGCCCTAAGGGTCCATTCGGGTTTAGGGTTTAGGGTTTAGGGTTTAGGGTTTAGGGTTTAGGGTTTAGGGTTTAGGGTTTAGGGTTTAGGGGTAAATCCGTAAGGGTCCACATACCTAAATAGGGAATGCTTGAGCCTTCAAGTACTTGCTAAAGAGGGACCTTGGGGCCCAAGTACATAATAATAAAGTCAATGGTCCCTGAGGGCCATATATGGGTTCAACTTCAGATTCATTGCAAGCTCGTGTACGAGTGCCAAGCCCTTGTGATGAAAAGTGACTCTCATCAAGATGGCATCCTTCATACAATGAAACCCCAACCTGAAACGCCCTCTCTGCACCCTAATCCCTAAACCCTAGAACTCGGGGCGGAGAAGATGGAACCTACCTAATCCCGCAAGTGTAGCTCCTTCATGGGTACCTAAACTGGGGTTTAGAGTTTTGGGGTATGACTAATAACTAATAGTATTCCCGCGTGGTCCCAGTATAAAAACCTGTCATCACCTCACGAAACCCTATTCTAAATGAAAAGGCCCCTACAATGTGCCGAGGGACGATTTGGGGGGCTAGGGGCGAAACATTCTATGAATTCTTAGCGTTGTAGAGGGATTAGGACCCAGAATGAACTTAGAAATGTCTGCCAAATCCCCCCAGACATGTTTTATGGATAACAGAATGTACTGAGAACTGCCATGGCACCCCAAAGCGGAGAATAGAACCCAAGGTCCAGGGAACTCAGAGTTTGAACAGGTTCGTTGCAGTTTTTTGGGGGGAGTTTCTGTCCCTCTTAAAGGAAAACGAGGATCCGAGAGGGTTTATGGTTTAGGATTCAGGGCTTGAGGTTAGGGTCTAAGAGTCTGGGCCTAGGTAGAAAGTCTTGCGTTTTGGAACCCTAAACCCTATACCCTAAAACCTAAACCCTAAACCCTAAACCCTAAATTTGGTAGGGTGGGGCCCCCAAGCTTGGGGAAGCGCTTAGGGGGTTCATCACCCTACCTCCACGCAAGGCCACAAGCAGTCCCCAAAAGCAAAGCCCTTGGGCATCAGGGATCGTCCGGGTGTTAAACCCTAACTAAATGCTGAACCCTAAACCCTAATCAGGGATCGTCCGGGTGTTAAACCCTACACCCTACACCCTAAACCCTAAACCCAGGCCGACGTGCTGTGTCCCCACCGCCAGAAGGATGTCTTGAACTGCACGTCACACCTCACTTACTTGGTAACCCGGGAACCATATCTTAACCCTAAGCCCCAAATCCCAAACCATACACGCTCGTCTTGAGCAGGGGACCTAGAACCACAAGCGCAAAAGAGCAACACCAGGTTACCAATACAAGAACTCTGCACGAGGACGCGCGGCTAGGTTACCCTGTAACTCCTTCACCATTTTTCTTACTATTCATTTTTGTTCAATTTTTGTTGGACATGTTATTTCATGAGTTGCCATTGCGAATATTTCGGAGGGATTTCGGGTTCTATAATGGTCCAACGTGGTCGCACACAGGTCTCGTTTGCTCCAAAGAGTCCGAACTTCCCTGGACCCCATCAAACCCTTATAACTCCCTAAATCCTAAACCCTAAACCCTTAACTCCCTAAATCCTAAACCCTAAACCCTCAGCCCCAAGCCCCTAAAACTTCGGCTCTTTGAGGAGATGCAAGATCCCATGTGACTTGTACTGCGGACTCGAGGTCGTGAACCAACCCCCGAAAAACAACACCCCACATATATACACCCACCAATATGAAAAAGGAGCCTGACCCTAAGAGTCCACGTGCCGAAATAGGGGAATACTTGGGCCTCAAACTACAGTACGTCTTATATAAAGACTCTGGGGGCGAATAACAGTAATAAAAGCCCTGTGTCAACATGCGAAAGACATGACTTCCTTGTGGACCCAAATGAACCCTCAAATCGGATCATCTACCCTATACCTTAAGGGCCAAGTGAATTCTTATAAAGGTTCGTGTTTCTTGTAACCCGATAAGAATGAGAGTAGTATCGGGTATATGACCCCTTTGCAGGGTTCATCTGGTACGACACTAATCTTTGTGCAGGCATACGAACCGTAAACCCTCGTGGGGTTCATTTCGTCCTTAAGGATTAGGATTAGGGTTTAGGGTTTAGGATTGTAGTAGTTCACTTACTTCGCTGGTTCTTTGGATATGTAGAAATTGCATTGTCGTGGTTACTTGTGTGTTGTCTCTAGGGCGTTGGGTTCAGGCGTGACTCTCTCCCCCCCAAAAACCGACGCTCATACGGCACGCCATAGTAGGTCATGATTGGTACCCAACGCCGGCATTCTTAGACCCCCTGCAAGATATTGCCGAACAAGTGTTCTCCTGAGCCCAAGGCGGGGTAATATTTATTGATCCCAGGGCCTACCTGGTACTTGAGGGTTTGGGCCTCTGTCTCTGCAACAATGTCAAGCGGCAAGAGTGGGCAACGGTCAGCTCCGAAGACGCCTCGGTACGGGACAGACAGAAGTGTAGGGTGTCGAGTTCAGGGTTTGGGATGTAGGGTTTAGGGTTTGGGATGTAGGGTTTAGGGTTTTCGGGTCTTAGGTAAGTTTAGGGTTTAGAGATTGAGGCTTTTTTTTCTCCCGGATTGCGCGGAATCCTGCAACTTTCAGCCTCGAATGGTGCAGTGCCCCTCAGCCTAGGTTGCAGGATGTCTGGTTTGTATTGCAGTGCTTCTAGACCCAAGACTTGTTGGTTTGAACCCAAAAACCCTATAAACCCTAAACCCTAAAACACTAGACCCTAAACCCTAAACCCTAAACCCTAAAACACTGAACACTAAACCCTAAACCCTGAACCCCCCCAAAGTCCTAAACCCTGAAACGCCAAACCCTAAAACCCTAAAGCCATAAACCCTAAACCCTAAACCCTGAACCCTAAACCCAAAACCCGAAACCAAACCCTAAAACCCTAAACCCGAAAACCCTAAAACCCCAAAACCCCAAAACCCTAAGACCCTAAACCCTAAAACCCTAAACCCTGAACCCTAAACCCTCAGGTAAAACCCTAAACCGAAAACCCGAAAACCCTAAAGCCCCAAAACCCCAAACCCTAAACCCTAGACCCTAAACACTAAACCCTAAACCCTAAACCCTAAACCCTAAACCCTAAACCCTCATCAGGGCTCTGGGGGAGCCCTCGGATTTACGCGCGACAGCCCCGCCGAAGCTGAGCGCCCGACCGGGGCAGCAACCTGACTGTGCATCCGGCGCCTGGCTTTGGGATTTTTGAGGGTCTTTTCGGGGGTTTAGGGTTTAGGGTTTAGGGTTTAGGGCTTAGGGTTTAGGGTTTAGGGATTAGGGTTGAGCGCTGTTGAACTTTAGGGCTTAGGGATTAGGACTTTTGCTTGCCTCCCCGTCGTCGCAGACGTAGTGGAAGGGGGAGGCAGGCGCGGCGTGAGCTGCGGGGGCACCTAGCATTTTTCGGAGTTTAGGGGTTTAAGGGTTCAGGGTCTTGCCCTAAACCCTAAACCCTAGACCCTAAACCCTAAACCTTAAACCCTGTAAACCCTTAGGTTTCATCTGCAGGATCCCCCAAATGGGCCTCAGCCGGGAAGGTGGTTTGGAGACGTCCCAAACCGACAAGGGTGTCCACCCTAAACCCCAGCGAAGGTCAAGAGAAGGGCCCAGGGATGAGCTGTATGGGGTTTAGGGTTTAGGGTTTAGGGTTTAGGGTTTAGGGTTTAGTGTTTAGGGTTTAGGACTTATCATGAAACAGGTTTTCTAAGAGGCCCATGACAATGATACACTTATGGGGGGGGGGGGGGCTTATAGGGAGTTGACTTACGTTTGTTGTTTAGCTTTGGGGTATAGAACAAGGCTTCCAGACCACCCTAAACCCTAAACCCTAAGCCCTCAACCCTAAACCCTAAAACGGTCGTTCCCCCTTGAGGTCGTTCGCTCTGGGTTTTGGCAGCTGCTTTCGGTCACAAGGGTATGAATTCCTCAAGAACTCCCAAAAAAATGTACATTCTTCCATGCAAGGGTAATATAGGGATTGTTACATATATATATATATATATGTATGTATAGTTTTTGTTGTTATATATATAGATAGATAGATAGATAGATAGATAGATAGATATATATATATATATGTTTTTGTTTTTTTGGGGGGGTTCTTAAGCAAAAGAAAGGGTTCAGGATGACGAGCCTATCAGCTCTAACCGTTGAACCCTAAACAAACTCCAAACCTCCGACTTCCGGCTGCCAGGCTGTACCAGGCCCTAAACCCTAAACCCTAAACCCTAAACCCTAAACCCTAAACCCTAAACCCTAAACCCTAGTTGCAGAAAGGCGGCAAACTTTGTACTTGTTGCATCGCCCGGAGTCTTCGAGGCAGGTGTCTTCGCAGTCCTCCGGCGGGCCCCTAAACCCTGTCTCTGCTCAGTGGTATCAAGGCCCCAAACCCTAAACCCTAAACCCCTTGAGAGAAGCCCAGGTTTGGGTAGGCTGCAGGCTGCATGAAGTTCTGGGATCGTGCGCTCTTTGGGGCCCACTGAACCCTCAGGAGCTCCGAGGAAAGCTACATCATCTTGAGGGTTTAGGGTTTAGGGTTTAGGGTTTAGGGTTAAGGCTTTTAGGGTTTAGGGCTTTGGGTTTTGGGTCTGGGGTTGAGGGACTTCGCAGAACACTTCCAAAAGGGGCACATGCCACTTGAGGCTACGACTTGTAAGGACTGCCGATGGGGTCGCGTCTAGCACTCCGAAAAGCACACAAACCCTGCCGGTACGTAGCCGGTAGACTTGGTGGCCGAATGTAAAGACGAAAATTTGGGCAAAACCCATGAAATCCGAAACGCTATTCCCCTTAAACTCTAAACCCAGGAGGGTCGAAGGTGGCTGTTCGCACATCAGACTTGGGGGTGTTGGGGGTGATCTTTTCCCGGATGCCTTCAAGTTTGGGTTTCGGATTTTTGGGGGGGTGTGCGGACTCGGTCCGGTAATGATTGGGCCTTTAGGAGTAGCTACTGTAGAGTCTAGAGTCGTGCGAACAAGCCTTGCCACCATAGGGGGTCCAAGACTCCTAAGCCCTCAAAAGCCCCTGCTTCACGTGGCTATACGTGGCTGCAGAGACTGGTCAGCCAGACATGCCGATATCCAACGCATATCCGAGCACATCCCCTCAGCCCCCGTGCCCCTCCCCTTTTGAAGCCGGGCAATCAGCCGGTGCTCCGAAACGCCTCCCTTTTGGAATCCTTGGCAAGCAACGGGTGCGCTGAAACACCTCCCCAAAAAGGCGCCACATGCCGATCGGGTAATTGGTTTGTAGACTATAAGATCTATCCTAAGTCCCGAACATGGAAGAGCTCCTGCGAAGGCTGTCCCATCTGGCTCTCTGCACACTCGCGCGTACACGTCGACTGGCACCTTTGCATGACTCGTCGCTCTCGCGGAGACTTGGGTTGGTCCGCATCCTACAATAGCGACTACTGCTGTCGAGAAATCTTAGCAAAACAAAAACCCGTTTCAATGCGTCAGGACGCAACTGCGAAAGGGCTCAGACAGAAACGATTTTGTATTTGCTGGAAACGCTGCTCTTGCTGTGCTCTCGATCACTCACCCTCTGACCCTAAACCCTAATTAAACCCTAAGACCCACTCATCCACCCAGTATGCGGCCAGGTCACTCACGAGCCTCCTCTGATGCACAGTCCACGGAACAATTTGCCTGGCTTAGGCTTTAGGTTTTTGGGGTTTAGGGCATTGATGCACTGTGTGGGTGTGACCCGTGCGCAAACAACTTGCCAAGAGCTGAGCATGCACACATGGGCATTGAAGGACCGCGATTGTTTCGACGCTGCAGTGGGATGTCAATCTGCGTGAACAGCGGATTCTGTATCATGTCTTGAATTGAGGTCTGCCCATGCACACGGGCTGTTCTGATTTTAGCCTCCTCAAACCCTGAACCCTAAACCCTAAACCCAAAAAAACCCAAACCCTAAACCCGAAACCCTAAGACATGGAGCCAAGGCCTTGGACCCACATCTGCTGGGAACCGGGCGGTGCACAAGCCGACATTGATGAACTGCACAGTTCGGTTGCTTCCGTCGCAACAGTGCTGGCGGTGGATCTCCTTGGGCTTCGGCGTTAGGGTTTAGGGTTTAGGGTTCAGGGTTTAGGGTTTAGGGTTTAGGTTTTTAAGTCCTATTTCTCAAGCAGTATCAACAGTTCTGTGGACACGCCTCAGGGTTTGGGGCGTCGGGCTTTGAGGGTTCGGGGTGGACCCTCAACCCTAACCTCTAAACTCTAGACCCTAATTGAACCCCAAACCCCAAACCCCAAACCCCAAACCCCAAACCCCAAACCCCAAACCCCAAACCACCCCAAACCCCAAACCCCAGACCCCAAACCCCAAACCCTAAACCCTGAACTGAAAACCCTAAACCCTACACCCTAAACCCTGTTATCTTAGGGTGGTAGGGCTCTTATAGGGCCGCGGCTCCTCCTGCAAGTCCCCGCTGCAGAGGCAGGAGAACTGACTGGTCAGCATGCTCCAGGTGGAGTTGGACCTCCACTGCCCTAAACTCCCCTGAGAGTCCTTGTACGTCAAAGGGTTTAGGGTTTAGGGTTTGGGTTCCATGCACCTTAACAACTATGAATAAAGACTTGGGCCCTGAAGTCCCTATATAGGAAGTACCTGCAGGCCCAGGCATATAATACAAGGTACATGGACCCTTAGGGCACTGAACCCTGACCATGGGATTTAGGGTTTAGGGTGTGTAGGGTTTAGGGCTCATAGAGTATAAAGGCTTTTAGTTAGGGTTTACGGCTTCTAGGCGTGTAGGGAAAAAGGGTACCATTGGGCTACCAAGGTGATCCTAAGCTCCAGCAAAGCACAAGTGCGTAGCTTTGTGTTACAGGCTTTTCTTGCGCACTCTGAACCCCAAGTCCTACACCCTAAACCCCAAACCGCAAACCCTGTAATTAAACCCCAAACTCTAAACCCCAAACCCCAAAACCCCAAACCCCCGACCCCCTCAACCCTAAAACCCCACGGACGGTAAGGTTGACGGTCCGGCGCTGCGCGTCCTCAAGACTATTTTCTTAAGAACCCCCCCCCCAAAAAAAAAAAAAAAAAACAAGGGCAACATAGGGAGTACTATGTTTTGTTTTTCTTGGGGCTTCTTAAGCAAATAGTAGAGGACTCTGAACCCTCTCAACAGCAACCTCGGAGCCTCAACCTGAGTTCTTGGGTTCAAAAAAGAGGGGTTCAGGGGGTTTAGGGCTACGGAACGTATACTAAGTTCTCAGAGTAAGAATATTATATCAATATAGATGCATGTATGCATGCACAAATATATATATATATATATATATATATATATATATAGATATAGATATAGATATAGATATAGATATAGATATATATATATATATACATATATAAATATAAATACAAATATATATATATATATATCATGTTTTTTTCGATTTACTTATTTTTGTAGGTCATAACAAAAATAACCAAATAAGTACATATATATATATATATAGATATATATACACATATCGTATTCAGAACAAGAACACAGCAACATCTCACGGAAAACGTGCTGCAAAGTAGCCGAGCTGGCCGCACGCAGTCCTGAAATGTTTGCAGCCTTAGCTGGCCATGAACTCTACGACCCCAACATACCTCAAAGCACTCACCCTCAACCCCAGTGACGCGTTCTTCTGGCTTCTGGAAGAATGAGAAATTAATGTCAAAGGGTTAAGCCCTTTGACATTGATTTCCCATTCTTCCAGTTTGGCATTATAAGGTTTGGGGTTTAGGGCCTAGGGTTTAGGGCCCGCTGCTGAAGCTTCCACAACCTTTGTTCGACCTTGAGAGACGCGCCCGACCTCAAGCCCTGAGCGGCAAGGCCTAAATCCTGCTAGGCACTACCAAACTTTCAAGCCCAAGCATATCCCCAAATACCCAAATGTTCCTGCAACACCACAACCTGTCTGCAGCACTCCAGAAACATCACATGCAACAGAAGCGGATCCCGACCCTCAACCCCAAACCCTAAGCCCCAACCCGTAGGCGCCAACTCCCCTGAACCGTAAACCCTAAACCCTAAAGACTAAACCCTAAACCCTAGAATAAACCCCTTAAAGCCGCGCCGATCTGAGCAGCATCGGGGAGGAAGCCAGAGCCAGCTCCCCACACAGCTCCTGGAAGGGTTTGGGGGTTTGGGGGTTTAGGGTTTAGGGTTTAGGGTTTGGGGTTTGGGGTGTGGGGTTTAGGGTTTGGGGTTTGGGGTTTGGGATTAGGGTTTAGGGTT
Source organism: Symbiodinium natans (assembly GCA_905221605.1). Taxonomy (NCBI): domain Eukaryota; class Dinophyceae; order Suessiales; family Symbiodiniaceae; genus Symbiodinium; species Symbiodinium natans. The sequence goes on from CAJNDS010001890.1 coordinate 659,965, forward strand.
TAGGGTTCGGGTTTAGGGCTTAGACATCGCGATTAGGGTTTTTCACACAGGTCCTGGAAGGGCTTGGGGGTTTAGGGTTTTAGGGTGCTAGGGTTTGAGGGCTTTAGGGATTCAGGGGATTCAGGGTTTTGGGGAAATGGGGTTTAGGGTTTAGGGTTTTAGGGGTTTAGGGTTTTGGGGTTTTGGGGTTTTGGGGCTTTGGGGTTTTGGGGGTTTTGGGGTTTTAGGGTCTAGGGATTCAGGGTTTAGGTATTTCGGCTTTTGGGCTTGGGGTTGCCACCTCCAAGAGATGAGGGACCATATCTGTTTGACTCCCCATGGAAAGCCGAAGTCGTATGTACCGAGCTCCGATGGTCACCGGACCCAAAAACATCCGAGCAAAAACCCTAAACCCTAAACCCTAAATCCGAAACACCCTCTCAAGATAGGCCGCGATGAAGTCCCTGAGGCCCAAACTCTAAGCTAAACCTTGGCCCAAACCCCTCTCTCAATCCGTTTAGGGTTTAGGGTTTCGGGTTTAGGGTTCGGGTTTAGGGTTTAGGCCCCTAAATCCCTCTTCAACCGGGAGGACGCCTAGGGGTGGGTGTTTGGCAGGATGTAGGGGCTACGACTGGGAGAGTCAAGGGTTTAAGATTTCATGTTTCGCAGGCTTACAGGGTTTATAGCCTAGTGAGCTGAGGGTTTGAGGCTACTTCCGTTCGAAGGGAGAGGACATCCCTAAACCCTAAACCCTAAACCCTAAACCCTAAACCCTAAACCCTAAACCCTAAACCCTAAACCCTAAACCCTAACCCTAGGTTTCGAAGGGAGAGGGCATGCAGGTTCCCAAGAAACCGAGCTCGTTTAAAGATCCAGCGGAGCAATTGCGGTGTTACCGAAAATGGGACAAACACAACAAGGAAGGCCAGAACCCCCCAATAGGGTTTAGGGTTTAGGTTTTAGGGGTAGAGGGTTTAGGGTTTAGGGTACCCTAAACCTCACCAAAACTCCTGAGATGAATCCCACATCGAGTCCCTGAAACCACCAACCCCGTCTGAGTGGTTTACAGTTCGGTTTTTTGGAGTTTAGGCTTCAACTGGGGCTTAAAGGTAGGTACAGGGCTCGAAAGGCTTGGAGGGTTTAGGATCACTAAAATCCAGACTCCTAAACATTCCGAATATGAAGGCAGACAAGATCACAGACCCCACACGCCCCTCCCCGCCCCTTGCAGACCTCTTTGCTGGAGTGGTTGGCATCCTTGCAAAAACCGGTGCACGACACAAAGTCCTCATAGACCCTGTGCCCAGTACCCCTAAGGCCCTGAACCCCTATCTCCCACGACTTTCCCCACGCTTCAAATGCAGGGAGCCCCCCCCCCCCCCTCACTCTTCAAAGGGATTGGTATAGGAGCCCTTCGTTGTAAAAACAGGCTTCAAGGTTTCAGGCAGCACGGTTCAGGGTAGAATGTCGGGCTTACGGTTAACAGTTTTAAAGTTCAAGGTTTAGGGCTTACAAGGTGTAGGGCTTCGGGTGCTAGCTTGTAGGGCTTAAGAGCGGCTTGACGACGACGGGAGCCGGGAATAGAGCGCGGAAGGAAAGGCAACGTACGTGCACACAAGAATGTTAAAGACATTGCAAACCACAAAAAGCCTCGGGTTCAAGACTTAGGGTTTGGGAGTCCGAACTGTGGGCTTTACTCACTGAGTACATACTAGCTGAAGGGCCCCTACTTCAAGCCACCCTTGCGTTGGGCTCTCGACTCCAAACCCAGTACCCAAACCCATAAATTCGGGGACTTGTGTGTGTGTGTGTTTTTCCAACCCTAAACCCTAAACCCTAAACCCTAAACCCTAAACCCTAAACCCTAAACCCTAAACCCTAAACCCTAAACGTGCGCGCGCGCGCCTCGACGAGGCAGCGCAGGTGCGGCAGGCAGGCCTCCGCGCACTTGCATTGCGGCAGCTTCTCGGTGCTCCTCGGAAACCCTAAGGATCCATGTACCTACGTAGTATATGGGTTAAGGTTTAGGGTTTAGGGTTTAGGGTTTGGGGTTTAGGGTTCAGGGTTTAGGGTTTCGGGACTTGGCCCCTGAAGCTACTATCTAAGAGCCTCTTTTAAGGCCCAAGTATGCACTATACAGGTACATGGATCCTTAGGGGAACTGGGGTTTGTATATAGGGCTTTCAGGGATTCTAGGGATGCACCAGTATTCATGCAACCACCCCCCCCCCCCCCTGTGTCCCCCACCTCCCTGTGGTGCATGGCGGGTTTAGGGTTTAGGGTATTGGTTTCAAATTTTTCTCTGTGGTTCATGGTCTGTGGTTCGTGCTGGATTTATGATAGGGTGTGTGTTTTAAGGGTTGACACTAAACCCTAAATTTGAGACATCGGAAGTGGGTAACAACATATGTATGTTAAATAGTTCTCTTTCTGTTTAGTCTATGTATCGGGCATGTTTGCATGAACGAAACAGACATGATACGAATTGACCATGATCTGACAATGAAATTATACACTATGCTTGTACTTATGGGAAAATACAAACATGTGTGTGTATGTGTATATATATATATATATGTATAGATATATTTATCTATATTTATAAATTTGTTTGTACTTGTTTATTTATGTAAAACACGGATATCATGAATAATCTTATGTTTTGTTTCATGTTCTTGAGGAAATTTCATGTCTACGTAAGCCAGGCGACCATTGCCGAAAATGACACAGACTTTGCTCGTAAAAGATGCTGGTAGTGCAATCAATCAATAGTGGAAGCAGGGTTTAGGGTTTAGGGTTTAGGGTTGCCAGGATCACATTTTCCAGGTTCACAAACGGCCAACCATTTTCAAACCATGAACACTTTGTCATGCCTCTATAACATGTTTTGACCAACACCTCCTGTCACAACCCTAAACCCTAAACCCTAAACCCTAAACCCCTAAAACCCTAAACCTAAACCCTCCCTAAACCCTAAAACCTAAACCCTAAACCCTAAACCCTCGTGGGGCTTCTCGAAGCTGAGTCTCTCGAAGACTTCTTGGGGCACGTGGCCGCGCAGTCGCGTGCTTCGGCGCTGGAGCAGTCCTCCAGACTCAGGGTTCTGTGGGGTTTTGTTGGCGGCTTAGGAGGTTTAGGTTTGGGGTTTAGGGTTTAGGGTTTGGGGTTTGGGGTTTGGGGTTTAGGGTTTAGGGCGGGGCTCAGGGCTTTTGGGAAGGGCTTTATGCTTAATTTTGGGGGTTTAGGACTTCGGATATAAGGGCTTTAGGTAGGAGGGGGGGAACTCTTCACGCCCTAACGAACCCTACACATGCCCAAGTGCGGGTTTTCAGGGCCTTTGAGTTTTTGTGGGTTTTGGCATCTTTTGCTTTTTGAAGGGTTGTCTTGAGGCTTGGGGGCTTTGGGGCTGTCGGGGTTGTAGGGGTTTGCTTGGGGCCGGGACTAGTGATGCCCGAAAGCCATGCACAAACTGATTGCATCAAGAGGCATCGTCGCAGTTCATCTTGGACAGCCACTGCCAGTTTCGTTGGCTCGCGCAGTCCTGCGCGCCTGGGTCGAGGGGCTCAGGATGTTGAGGACTTTTAGGGAATGTTTCGTAAAATGTTCGGAGAGTGGCTTATTCTAGTTTGGGTCCAGGCTTTCAACGAGTTCGGAGGAACAAAGAGCACAGCCGCTGAGTATTGAGCGTACCTACTTGGAGGTTCATGGTACTTCTTAACCGATTATAACTGTACTTGTAACCATATTAGGGCACTTCAAGGGCTTAGAACTGGGTTATAGGTACAGTTGTAATTGGCTGATAAGTCCCCCTAACCCCCCCTAAACCTAAAACCCTAAACCTACCCTAAACCCTAAAACCCTAAACCCTAAACCTCCAAGTATCTGACATCCCCAAGCCAGGGGCCAACCCCTGCAGCCAAAAACAGCCACCACCCTCTGAAGCCCTTAGGGTTTAGGGTTTAGGGTTTAGGGTTTAGGGTTTAGGGTTTAGGTTTAGGGTTTAGGGTTTAGCTGTCTATACCGGACTTGGAACCCTAGCAAAAGTTTACAGGTTCTGCTGTTTCTGAAAATGAGAGTGCCCAAAAAGCTAAAACAATATTCCCAAAAGTAGCCCTAAGCTGTGGTCTTCTGGGCGCCCGGCGTATGAAGGAGCTCCTTGGCCGCCAAGGGGGTGATCAGGGGTGATGGGCGTACCTGATCGAAGGAACCCAACCCGAACGGTCCACTTGCTGTACTAGTTGTGAAATTAAATTGGATTCCCAAAGCCATGCCTTACTTCTCCAATAACCAAGGGGAAAAAAAGGTTAAACTTTATATTCCTACTAAATAAGGGAACCCCAAAAAGTTTAATGTTCAGTGGTTTCCGAAAAATAAGGGCACCTTCTTGGGGTCCTTTTTATAAGGGAATCCTACTATTGGGGGGGGGGGGGGGTCAATGTTCGGGTTCCCGAATTTCGTACGGTAAACCCCCCCCCCCCCCCAGAAGGGGTCGGATACTCTGATGAAATCAAACCAGCTGCCCCAACCATACTACCCGGCGAATGTCCCTAAACCCTAAACCCTAAACCATAAACCCTAAACCCTAAACCCTAAATGTCGTGTAGGGCTTCCTTCATCCTTTTAAGGGGCTCGGAGACCCGTTGCCTGGAGCTGCAGCAAACATCCGACTCGAATGGTCAAAGGTGCAGGGTGTAGGGGGGCTTGGAGGTTAGTTAGAATTAGGGTTGCAAGTACCCTGAACTTGCAAGTAGTGTGAGACAGGCGCGAGACAGATCATGTTATGGGTTTCGACGGGTGGTTGAACACTGCAACCTACTTCTGTGCTAGCGGATGAACCCTAAGAGCCATGACTAACCCAAAAGGTTCAAGAAGAAAGAAGTACCCGAATCCCTAATAAGCCACCTAAGCCCCGCCTGCTAACTGCGGTCCAGGGTCACATTCCCAGCACACCAGCAATTGGCATAGGCCTGAGACAGCCCAAAACCATGCAGCTAAAATTCCCCGAAATGCGAAGCCCTCAATCCGAAACTCTAGACCCTAAACCGTAAACCCTAAAGGAGGGGCGGGGGGGGGGGGGGGGGCTGAGCATTGCATCAAGAGTAGCTCTCTGACAAAAGCCCTATGAAAACTGCACCCTATAGACCCCCCCTAACCCCCCTAAGCCGCCGAAGCCCCCTAAGCCCCCTGAACCCCCTAAACCCCTGAAACCCCTAAGCCCCGAAACCCCTTAAGCCTCGAAAAACTCCAAACCCCCAAGCCTCCTCAATCTTCAACTCTCAAGCCTAAGATCCTTACCCCCAAACACACACACACACACACACACACACACACACACACACACACACACACACACACACACACACACACACACACACACACACACACACACACACACACCCCCACACACACACACACACACACACACACACACACACACACACACACACACACACACACACACACACACACACACACACACACACACACACGCACACTCGACCCAAGTACCCGAAGCCTACACCCTAAATCCTAAAACCCTAAACCCTAAATCCTAAACCCTAAACCCTAAACGCTAAACCTACCCTAAATCCTAAACCCTAAACCCTAAACCCTAAACGCTAAACCTAGCGGCCGCCGCGCTGGAGCCCTCCTGCAGGGGATCCGATCGGTTCAGGCGATCATCGACACAGGCCTCAGGGCGCGCTTAGAGGGTACTTGGAGATTCCTGGTGGTTTAGGGTTTAGGGTATAGGGCTTAGGGCTTCGGGTAACCCAATGATAACTGTACCCATATTAGGGCACTTAGCGGGCTTATAAGTGGGTTATAAGTATAGTACTAATTGGGTTTAAGTACCATGAACCTCCAGGTAAGGGCTTCGGGAGTTGAGAGAGAGAGAGAGAGAGAGAAGCATGTTCATCTGCAAGGGAGCGTTGGAACCCTAAACCCTAAACCCCTGAACCCTGAACCCTGAACCCTGAACCCTAAACCCTAAACCCTAAACCCTAAACCCTAAACTCTAAACCCTAAACCCAAACCACACAGAGGCCATGTGGCCGTGAAGTTGTCGAAGTCTGGGTTTCCCAGGAGCTCGAGCCTCGACCGCGATGGTGTTTGGGTTTAGGGTTTAGGGCTTAGGGCTTAGGGTTTGGGGTTTAGGGTTTAGGGTTTAGGGACAGGTGCCCCGACACCAGGTGTTCAGCGTTTAGGGATGTATAGGGGCCTATGGTTTAGGGTTGAAGGATCCCACTCAGTTTAGGGCTTAGGGTTTAGGGTTTAGGGTTTAGGGTTCCTTAGAACTGCCTTCGTTGTGTCACATCTTTTGACATGGAGGGTGGTTCAGGTGGGGCAGCATTAGACCCCATGACTCAACGATATGGGGTTAGAGGGCTTGAACTGACACCCGATTGCCGGGTCTGCGATTTGGGTTGAAAGATGAGGGTTTAGTGTTCGAAGGTTTAGAGGTGAGGAGTTGGGCGTTGCGAGCTTCTTAAGCGGGCTTTAGGGTTGGCTGTTGAAAGCTCGCCATAGGGTTTAGGACTCAGCGGGCTTTACCAAAGAATCATCACCCCCCACCCCTGCCCCCGCCCCGAAGCAACGAGCGGGCGATTCCCTTCACTGTTATTACTAAAGTCATTACGGCATTGTCACTCTTTTTCGAGGTGCAAGGTTCCCCCAAACACGAAACCCTAAACCCTAAACCCTAAAGCCTAAACCCTACACCCTAAACCCTAATTAGACCCTAAACCCTAAACAACAAACGCTAAACCCTAAACTAAACCCTGATTCCGAAACCCTCCTCTTGAAGGGCGAGCTTTGGAGACGACTCAGCCTTCCGATGGTCCGCAGCACTCGACACCCCGGAACGAAGGAGTCAAAAGGGTTGAGGGTTTAGGGTTTAGGGTTTAGGGTTTGGGGTTTAGGGTTTAGGTTTTCGAGGGTTTTAGGGTTTAGGGTCCAGGGTCTGTAGGGGATGTGGGGTCTTAGGGTGTAGGGTTGGGGGTTTTCTTTCGTTTAATGAATAGGGTGCGGGATGAGAGTTGCCCCAAAAGCCAAAAGCCCAAACCCTAAACCCTAAACCCTAAACCCTAAACCCTAAACCCTTAACCCTTAACCCTTAAACCCTAAACCGGGCCCAAAACCCCAACTACGTGGATGCAGTCGAGCTTCAGCTGCTGGGAACACGCGCTCGACTTAAACGCGTTGTAAGTGCTTGCTCCTGCGCGTATGACCCTAAACCCTAAACCCTAAACCCTAAGCCCTAAGCCCTAAGTCCTAAACCCTAAACCCTAAACCCTAAACCCTAAACTGCAAGTAAGGGCGCAGGGGTTTGGTCTATGAGTCTGTGGGTCGAAAAAAGGGGTTTGAGCTTCCTCTTAGGATTCAGGGTTTAGGGTTTAGGGTGTAGGGGATGGGTCGAGGGAGCCTGTCGTATTGAGCTCTCAGAGGTAAGGGCCCTCCTTAAACCTCCTGAAAACCCGAACCCGGAAAACCCCAAAACCTAAACCCTAGACCTCAAACCCTGTTTAGGGTTTAGGGTTTAGGTTTAGGGTTTAGGCCTTAGGGTTTAGGGTTTAGGCCCAGACCCTCGAAACCAACCCAAAACCTATGAACCCCCCAAACCCCTAAACCTTATAAAGCCTAAGCCCCTGGCCGCAAACCCACCCTAAACCCCAAACCCTAAACCCTTAACCCTAAACCCTAAACAACCCTAGTAAAGCCTGAATCCGGGGGGTATGTTTGAGCTGATTTCGAAGACATCCTTGTTCCTGAAAGGGTTTAGGGTTTAGGGTTTAGAGTTTAGGGTTTAGGGTTTAGGGTTTAGGATTTAGGGTTTAGGGTTTAGGGTTTAGGGTTGAGGGTTTAGGGTTTAGGGTTTAGGGTAACTGCCCTTAATAGGGATCACCATAGGGGGTACTGGAATCCATATGAAGGACTGTTGGTATAGTGGGGGAACATTCCAGTTTACACCGTGAAGTTGCAACCCAAAGATGTCCAAAGCCCTCGTTTACCGACATGGCCAAGAAACCAGGGCCAAACACGACCCAGTAAACCGTCCTCGAAGCAAAAGACCAACACCTTCGAACCCTTTCAAGCCTTAAGCCCGAGTAACCCCAACAACCCTAAAACCCAACGCAACCCAAATCATTCCCGAACAGTAGCGGAATAATGCGCTCCTAATGATATCCCAACAACTATCCCAATAATGCCTCAGAATACCCTCGGAGCCCCTAAACCCTAAACCCTAAACCTAAACCCTAAACCCCAAACCCCAAACCCTAAGCCCTAAACCCTAAACCCTAAACCGTACAAGCCCCAAAGCCCGCAAGCACGAAAGCTCTCAAAGCAAGGGACCTCGACTGGCCCCAAACTCCAAAGAGGCAAGGCTCAACCCACTCCCTTGGCTCTTCGGCTTTTGTAGGGTTTAGGGTTTAGGGTTTAGGGTTTAGGGTTTAGGGTTTAGTGTTTAGGGTTTAGGGTTTAGGGCGAGACTCAGCCCACTCCCTTGGCTCTTCGGCATTTGCTTAAGAACCACAAAAATGTTTTTCCTTAACCGGGCAATACAGGGATTACCATGTTTTTCCTGTGTTAGGGGGGGTTCTTGAGCAAGTAGTAGCCTAGGGTTTATGGCGTTTGGGTTTTTTAGGGTTAGGGAGTAGGGTTTAGGGCTCTTCGGCTTGTTTAGGGCTGAGGGTTTAAGGCTCAGGGTTTAGAGTTAGGGAGTAGGGAGCTAAGGTGGGGTTTATAGGGGCTATGGGGCAACTATAGTCTGATGCCAATGGGGCCAGGGAGGAGAGAACAAGTGCCCTATGTTGTGTACAGTGATTTAGTCAACAAGGGAACATCTGAAACTTAGTTGCTGAGTTCATAAGCCCCAAAAAAGTGAACACTTTCAGTTCTATAGGGGGTCCAGCATCCCAAAAAGTGTAAAGTGTGCTCAGCTACTCAGGAAACAAGGATCACGCAGGGTCCCGGCCTCTGCAAAGATTTGCACTTCCTGGGTGATTCTTTTTTTTGTGAGCTGCCTGTCAGAGTGTGTGACCTAAACCCTAAAACCTAAACCCTAAACCCTAAATTCTAAAACCTACACCCCTCCACCTTGCCCCCCCCCCCCCCCCCCCGCCGCCCCTCCTGCCCGGCATGTCGTTGGAAGTCTCAGGGGCTTACCCCGAACCTTCACCCTCCCACAAAAATCTTAAGTTTACGGTTTCCAGTGCTCCTGAACATGGGCCCGAAAGCCCTAAGGCCCTAAAGTTCTAAGGCCCTAAGGCCTTAAATCCCTATAAGGCCCTGAAGCCTAAGGCCCTAGGGGTACCTTCATTTGTGGTCTGTAGCATCTCTTGAAGTTTGGGGCGGGGGGGCGGGGGGGGGGGGGTCCATAAGGTTGAGGATGCTAAGGGTTGAGAAGGTTTTAGGGTTAGGGTTCGGGGTTTAAAAAAGTGTTGGGTATAGACTTCTGGGTTTATGGGTTTACGCCGTCCTTGTCCGGGCAAAAGGGAGGGATCTCGTCTGCTTAGTGTTGTCACATCAGGAATCGTCGTTGCTATGGCCCTTGTTGTGCTAGTAGCTCTCACCATCACAGTGACAGCAAGGACACTGCAGAATGTTGCCTTGCGCCTTAACCAGTTTAGCACGCTGAGCTGTGGCGATCTACCCTTAACACCCTGAGCACAGTGAACCCAGATGCTGGAGAAGGCCAGCAGAAGCAGCGCCAGTGGTGTCAGCGCCATTCTGGTTGGGCGGAGGCTTAGAGCTGTCCAAGTTGCTCTCAAAAAAACAAAAGCTAAGCACGGAGTTGTACCAGAGATGCAGCGTCGTAGAGCCGCACAGGGTAGTCTCTCAGGAAAAATCCAAGCGTTCGTCTAGAATGTCTGTCTCTGGTCTAAGTTGCCATCCATGCAAGACTTCTGCAAGCTCGATGGAACTCAAACCAATCCCCGAGCCCTACCCAAAGACCGCGCTGCTGTATGCGCGCGGTGGGAATGTCGAGCCGCTGAAGCTGCAGCACTCAGTTAAGGGTTTAGGGCTTATAGGGTTTAGGGGGGGGGGGGGGGGTTGGGGGTGAACGTTTAGGGTTTAGGGGATGTAAGCCTTTCGACTTTTGGGCGTGGTAGGATAGGATGTTCCCCCCTTATACGAACAGCCCTCAATAGGGATTCTAGTACCACCTATGATAATCCCTATTGAGGACTGCGAGTATAAGGATTCAAAAACGAGAAGTCGGGAAACGTGGGGCTTTGGGGACTGGTGGTTGATTTCTTTGGGGGGGGGGGAGGGGGGGAGTTGGCGAACCCTGGCCTGAAACCTGAGGCTCTTCCCCTTCCTAAGGTCCTGGGGTTAGGGGTTTAGGGATAAACCCCCACCCTACATAATACTTAGGTGGAACAGCAATTGCATGTCCTCACTCGGCCCCAGGGAGTGTGGGGTTGACCTCACACTGAGGGTCGAGGTCTGAAGTTTAGGGTTTAGGGTTTAGGGCTAGGGTTTAGGGTTTAGGGTTTAGGGCTTAGGGTTTAGGGTTTAGGGTTTAGGGTTTAGGGTTTAGGGTTTAGGGTTTAGGGTTTAGGGTTTAGGGTTTAGGGTTTAGGGTTTCTTCAGCCTGCAGTCATCCGGGCGCATTCTGCAGCAACCCGAAAATGTTAACCCGGGCCCTGACAGAGAGGGGATTACCCTCCATGAAATGATGAAATCCCCCTAAACCCTAAACCCTAAACCCTAAACCCTAAACCCTAAACCCTAAACCCTAAACTCTAAGCCCTAAACCCTAAACCCTAAACCCACTATAAGACTACCATATATGGTTTGCTTGGACGTAACGTTTTAGATGTTCGGGTTTGGGTATTGCCAGGGTTTAAGGTGCAGGCTTTTCTGGTTCCGAGGCTTAAGGGTCTACTTGGAGGCTCAGGGTTCGGGGATAAGGGTTTAGGGTTTGGGGTTTACAAGGTTTAGGGATGTTCTCCCTTATACTAACAGTCCTGCATAGGGACTAGAGTACCCCCCCCCCATTATAATCCCCATTCAGGACTGTTAGAATAAGGGAGAACATCCCAAGTCTAGGGGTGCAATGACCTTATGTCTATCGATGAGGCTTCTGTTGTTGCTCTCTGTGTCTCTCCGTGTGTGTGTGTGTGTGTGTGTGTGTGTGTGTTTTGCTTTTTGGGTGGGATTGCAGGGGGGGGGGGGGGGGGGGGCAGGGATAGGGGTAGTAGGGTTTAGAGCCCCTGGAGAGCAAAAGCCTCATGACGAATAACTCCTCATCCCGTACATTCTCGCTTGTCTCTAGGGGTTTAAGGGCTTAGGGTTTAACCCTAAACCCTAAACCCTAAACCTTAAACCCTAAACCCTAAAACCCTAAACTTCGCCCAGTTGTGTATTGAGTCTCCGTAAGCTTCCTAAGGTTCCCAAGGTACCTAACCCCCCCTCGAACGGCCCTCCCTTAAGAACCCTGGAAGTTTAGGGTTTAGGGTTTAGGGTTTAGGGTTTAGGGTTTAGGGTTTAGGGTTTAGGGTGCACTGTGGCGCCCGGCTCTTCCTCCAGCTCTGCGCATCGGGAGGTCACTTTTGCCAGCTCCTGGGAAATTCTTTCGGGTTTAGTCTTAGGGTAGGTACATAATCAAGGGAACCCAGGCCCGAAAAAAGTGAATAAGGGCCTACTCTGGGTCCTAGTTACCCTAAACCCAATAAACCCAATAAACCCAATAAACCCAATAAACCCAATACACCCAACAAACCCAATAAACCCAATGAACCCAATAAACCCAATAAACCCAATAAACCCAATAAACCCCAAACAAACAAAACACCCAAATCCTCCCCCCCCCCACCCCAAAAAAAAACAAAACTAAACCCAATGATGAAACCCAGGGTGTATAGGGTAGGGAGTCTAGGGGTTCTGATTCAGTGTTAGATCCTATCAGGGTTTAGGGTTTAGGGCTTAGGGCTTAGGGCTTAGGGTTTAGGGTTTAGGGTTTAGGGTTTAGGGTTTAGGGCTTAGGGTTTAAGGTTTAGGGCTTAGGGTTTAAGGTTTAGAGTTTAGGGTTTAGGGCTTAGGGACATGCAGCGGGCTCCTGCTGGCATGCCTGGGGCAGCTCTGGAGATGCTTGCTTTGAGATTCTTAGGTCTGTGAGGCGTTTGGGGATCTATAACCCGAAGGGTTCATGCACCTTATTGTTTAGGGTTTAGGGTTTAGGGTTTAGGATCTTATCCTTGGGCCCCAAAGTCCCTATATAGGACGTACTCTAAGGCCCAAGCATTCCCGATTTGGGTGCATGGACCATTAGCATAAGGGCTGTTAGGGCATTGGGCTCTTGGTGTTCGGTTTCGAGCAATCTTCACCCGCGAATCTCGCTTGGTGCCAGGACTTGGGCTCATACCCCAAAAAAGGTACAATCCTCTGACAACTACGGCAAACCCCAGGAAGAGATTTCCAGCCAGGCTGGTCCTTCGCACCCTAAGGCCCTCTAAGCCTTAAGCCCTGAACGCCTTGAGCCCTTCAACCCTAATCCCTAAAACAAACAAGCCCTAAACCCTAAACCTCCTAGGGTAGTTACATGGTCCTTTAGTATGGGCCCTCGAAAGGGGACCCCTTATATACCCCTCATCTACCCTTTGCAAATTTAGGGCCCAGACATCAGAACCCTTTGAAAGAGAGGTTAGGAACCGTGTTAAGGACCCATACAAGGCCCTTTAGATAAACCCGAAACCCGAAGCCCTAAACTCTGCAGCCCTAAGTTACCCAAAACCCAAAACCCTAAACCCTATGTTGCCCGGCACCTCTTGGCTGGCCTCCGCCCGCAAGCGAGAGTCGCTGCTGACCTTCGGTCGAATCTCGCGCCCCCCCCCCCCCCCCCCACAAAACCCTAAGCCCAAAACCCTAAACCCTAACCCCTAACCCTAAACCCTAAACCCTAAACCCTAACCCTAAACCCTCATGTAGCCGAATTCTTACCCCTATTGCGAGCATTCCTTGGCTGGCCATAGACGGGGGCAAGATTTTTTTAATGCTTTTTCCATACTCAGGAAACAAAAACTGTGACGCTGTCCCCTAAAGCCCACAAAAGTGACAAAAACAAAACATAAAAAATCTTGAAGTTTGTGACCGAGGCCTTTCTCGCTGAATGTGGTGTGAAGAAGTCTTTTCCTGGTCTGAAAACGCAGAGCTGTCTTTTTTTAATACTTTTGTTTTCCCATCGACCTGCAAGTTCTCTGCTGCTCTCTCCCTTTCTTGGGAGGGTTCCGGATCTGATGGTTGTAGTTCTTTTTTGGTCTCCCCCGGTCCCCGGTCTGAGCGAGCCGTGCCCCCTTGCCCCCGTCTATGGCCAGCCAAGATTCTTGTCACTCCTACTGCTACCGCTACTAACCCTAAGACAAGGCGGTTGAGAGTTTGTGGGTCAATAGTTTTGGGTTTTGGGTTTCAGGATTTCCCGAGGGGGGGAGGGGGGAAGGGTGTAAGGAAAGGCTGAACCCTAAACCCTAAACCCTAAACCCTAAAACTTAACTTCTCACACAATAAGCTTCCTGCATCCGAGAATTTATGCGATTCTCCCTAAAACCAAAACCTCCCAAACCCTAGAACTGGGCTACCAAGTAACCCTAACGGTCCATGTACCTGATTGTTAGAAACCTGGGCCCCGAGGGCCTTATGTAGGAAGTACTTTAAGGCCCAAGTCTTTCCTATTTAGGTACATGGACCCTAAATCCTAAACCCTAAACCCTAAACCGCAGGTTAAGAGGGACCCTCAATAAAGGATGGGCTCCTTCCGATTCCCGGCGCAAGGCCCGCCTCAACCTCCGCCCGGAGAGTTCGCAGTTGATCCTCCACTTCGTTGCAGCAATTTCTTCGGGTTCAAAGAGCTTAGCTAAGCTTGTGGGGTTAAAAGGGCGAAAAGGATTGTTGGGATTTATGGCGTTTGGGCGGGGTTGGGGGGGGGGGGGTTGTGGGGGGGGGGGGGGGTGTGTGGGGTGTGGAGGGGGGGGGGGGGGGTTGGCGGGGGGGGTGTGGGGGGGGTGTGGGGGGTGTTGTGGGGGGGGTGGGGTGTGGGGGGGGTGTGGTGTGGGGGGGGGTGTGGGGGGGTGTGTGGGGGGGTGTGGGGGGGGGGGGGTGTGGGGGGGTGTGGGGGTGTGGGGGGGGTGTGGGGGGTGTGGGGTGTGGGGGGGTGTGGGGTGTGGGGGGGGGTGTGGGGGGTGTGGGGGGGTGGGGGTGGGGTGGGGGGGGTGGTGGGGGTGTGGGGGGGGGGGGGGTGGGGGGGTGGGGGTGTTGTTTAAAAATATACATGTGCATCAATTCGATACATACGTACATGCGATATATGTACATACGGTATCTGGAAATACAATCTCAAGCTGTGGGGGTGCAAGCTTAAGGACTGAGATGCATAGCAGCTTTTCGGAGGTGCTCTGATCGGGTTCCACAGCGTGAGAATTTTGGGGGTACAGTTACTTGGCAGCCCAGTAACCTTGTTATAAGTAAGGGTACTCGTTTTTGGGTTGGTTACGTGGTAAGAGAACCTTGAACCAAAACAAGGGGCAAAAGAGTACCACTGGATTGCCAAGAACGAAACAAAGATAAAAGAAGCTCCAGGTCGAAACCTTCCGCAGCGAAGCTGGGGTGTAGGGCTTAGGGTTTGAGGTTTAGGGTTTAGGATTTGGGGTTTAGGGTTTGGGATTTAGGGTTTAGGGTTTAGGGTTTAGGGTTTGGGATTTAGGGTTTAGGGTTTAGGGTTTAGGGTTTAGAGCAAACCGCAGAGGAAAAACCAAAGACATGAGTAGTAGGAGGCGACCTAATCCTCCAAGCAAAAGAGGGACGGCGCCCTTCGAGGGTGTTTAGGGTTTATAGGGCTTAGGGTTTATATTATAGGGTCTTTAGGGTTTATAGGGTTTAGGGTTTAGGGTTAGGGTTTAAGGTTTAGGGTTTAGGGTTTAGGGTTCAGGATTTAGGGTTTAGGGTTCAGGGTTTGGGTTAGGGAGGCATCAGAACGATTGCGCTCATGGCAGGGTTGAGGCGAAGCGTGTTGGCTTTCATCAGCCCGATATTCAATCCTGCGCCGAAACCCTAAACCTTAAAACACCCGTGAATTTAGGCATGCTCGGGTAACTTCGGGCCCCCAAACCCTCTAGAAGCCACTGCTTAAGCACACATCCACGTTCTTCAACGATCCGGGTCTCGATGGGGGGGCGGCCAGAGACGACGAGAGGCTTAGAGGGGTTGGCTTCTAGGGTTTAGGGTTTAGGGTTTAGGGTGACCTTGATACTAAGTGGTGTAAGAACCCCAAAAACTTAAACGCCCGGAGGGCGAAACAGCGAAGCAATAGCCCTTAACCCCGAACCCCTGAAACCCTACAACACGAAAACCCTAAACAACCTTAAACCCTAAGACCCTAGAAGCCTAAAATCCCTAAACCCTAAAACCCTACAAACCTTAACACCCCAGAAACAACCCTAAAAACCAAAACCCCAGTTCAACCCAATCCCCTCTTGCATCCGCCCCCCCAAACACTAAACCCTAAACCCTAGACCCTAAACCCGAAACCCTTAAAACCCTATAAACCCTATTCACCCTAGGGTTTAGGGTTTAGGGTTTACTCTAAACCCCAGTTCAACCCACAAATCCCCTTCTTACACCCCATCCTCCAGCTGCCCCTTCTCCTCTGCCCGGGCAAGACCCTGGCAACATTTCATCGTTGCTCAGGGTTTAGGGTTTAGGGAGAGATCTTTCAGAAAGTTCCGGCAGGGGACATCACAAGCCAGGCGTGCTAAGGCCCATGCAGTGACCGAATTCAATCATCGCTGGTTTAGTTTTTAGGCTTCAGGGCTTAAGGTTACCAGGTTTTGAGTTGCTAGGGTCCGGGTCCGGGTTTATTTGTGGTGAAAGTTTAGGGGTTTTGAAGTTTTGGGGCAAGTGCTTTCGGGTTCAGGGTCTATAGGGGTTTGCGGCTTAGAGTCTGGGGTTTAGGGTTTGGGGTTTGGGTCTTAGGGCTGAGGTGTTGCCGTTAACAGTGATACTAGTGCTCCCTTCATTCCGGGCTTTCAGAGCCTTGCGGGGGTCCAGGGGTCCAGGGGCTCCAAACCCTTCGGGGTGGCCATCATTGCCATGGCTGGGATACAGGTTTGGGGCTTAAGGAACTGACGTGTGAATCCTGAGCCCTGAACCCTGAACCCTAAACCCTAAACCCGAAACCCTAAACCCTGAACCCTGAACCCTGAACCCTGAACCCTGAACACTGACCCCCGAACCCTGAAACCTAAACCCCTAAAACCCTAAACTCACAAGCCCCTTCTGTACATCCAAGAGACGCTGGCGATCTTCGCTTTCAACTCGTCTTGGAGCTGCTCCACGATGCCTAAAGCAATGTTCCTAAACCCTAAACCCTAAACCCTAAACCCTAAACCCTAAACCCTAAAGCCTAAAGCCTAAACCCTAAAGCCTAAACCCTAAACCTAGCTCTAAACCCTAAACCCTCATCCCCCAAAGGAATTATTGGGGTTGCTGCGGTCTGCGCTCAGAGCGGGGATTCAGGGCTTCGGTTTCCATAGGAGAGATCTCGGGACCTTCAGGCAAACAGCGTCAGTGGCTTAGGGTTAGGGTTTAGGGTTTAGGGTTAGGGTTTAGGGTTTAGGGTTTAGGGTTTAGGGTTTAGGGTTTAGGGTCTAGGGTTTAGGGTTTAGGGTTTAGGGTTTAGGGTTTAGGGTTTAGGGTTTAGGGTTTAGTGTTTAGGGTCTAGTGTGTCGGGTTTAGGGTTTAGGGTTACGATCCTGTGAAACCTAAGCCTGCGGCGAGGACCGGGGGCTGGGGGACCGAAACGCAGACTGAGAAGACAGCCCGACAGGGGATTCTTAGGGTTTAGGGTTTAGGGTTTAGGGTTTAGTCGGGTTTAGGGTTTAGGGTTTAGGGTTTAGGGTTTAGGGTTTAGGGTTTAGGGTTTAGGGTTTAGGGTTTAGGGTTTAGGGTTTGCACTAGATCGTCTACGGTGTAGGGTCTCGTATAAGGGGTTGGGGGTTTAAGGGTGTTTCGATGTTTTGTTGAAGGATCTCTTGGGTTTAGGGTAATACTCATAAAACCATTAAAAACTCACAAGTGAGTCATTTAAACCAACAAATGCCCGCTTTTTGTAGGTTTCGGGTTTAGGGTTTTCTGTAGCACCTTATTACTTCGCTAGAAGCTAACCCAGAACTCTGACCAAACAAAGCCCCGTGAACGAATAATCCAGGCATCCCCTTTGCCCTAAAACCTGTAAAACACCAGAAGCCCTAAGACCTAAACCCTTATACCCAAAACCCTTTGCCCTAAACCCCGATGCTTATGCCCGAAACCCTAAACCCTACACCCTAAACCCAATGAAACCTTAACCTTAACCGTAAGCCCGAAACCCTAAACCCTAAACCCTAAACCCGTTTCAAGGTAGTACCTTGCAGCTCATCGCATCGCATCTGCACCTCCTTGCGGGTTCCGCTCGACATCCCAGAGGTTCTGGGTTTAGGTTTGGGGTTTGGGGTTTGGGGTTTGGGGTTTAGGGCTTAGGGCTTAGGGTCTAGGGTGTAGGGTTTAGGGTTTAGGGTTTAGGGTTTAGGGTTTAGGGTTTAGGGTTTAGGGTTTAGTTCTCAGGGTTTAGGGTTTTTGTTTGGGGGGGCGGTTTAGGGGGTTTAGGGTTTCGGGGTTTGTAGGGTTCATAGGGTGTATAAGGTTTGTAGGGTTTACAGGGATTATACGGTTTAAAAAGGGGGTTTACGGGAATAAGGGACCCCTGACATAAACCCCCAAAGTAGGATCCCCTGATAATAGGGACCCCAATAAGGTACCCCTTATTTCGGAAACCTCCCGAATATTCTTCCTGTTTGTTTTTGGGGATGTTCACCCTTATAGTTGCAGTCCTTATAGGGATTATGATAAGGGGGGGTACGATAATCCCTTATCAATATCGTCAACCCCCTCATGTTGTTTAAAAGGGGTGAACGGTTAGAGTGTTCAAGGCTCAGGGTTAGGAGGTTTGCAGGTTTGCGGCTGAGGGCCTCGTCCCCTGTTTGGACCCTAAAGTCGGTTTAGGGTTTAGGGTTTAGGGTTTAGGGTTTAGGGTTTAGGGTTTAGGGCTTAGGGCTTAGGGTTTAGGGCTAGGGTTTAGGGTTTAGGGCTAGGGTTTAGGGTTTAGGGTCTCGGGCTGAGGGTTTGCAACAAAGTTCGCCAGCACAGGAAGAGCTCCAGATCTTGCTCCGCCCCTGCCAGACGATCTGCGGCTCGCTGTCAGCCAACACCTACGCGCGGACCAAGCTTGTGCTGACAGCAGCAGCATCGACTTTTGTGGAGGCCAGCTGCGATAGGAAATCTTGGAAGTAATGAAGGCCGGCTAAAGCCACGCGTAGGTGGCAGGCTGGCGCAAGACTGCCGGCACACAAGCGCAAGACTGTAGAGACATCGCGTCCACACATCGCGCTGAACACACTGAGGGTTATGGGCATCTTGTGATGAAAACGGATTGTACTCCTTAGGGGGTCTAGGCGTGGTCTTCTCGATTATGTGTCCAGGGCAGGCTCAGCAGTGTAAAACTCAGGAGCCCAGAAACTTCAGAACCCTTTGAGGAAGGTTATTAAGGGCCCTGTAGCCCTCGACCCTAAACCCTAATCCCTAAACCCTAAACCTTCCCTTTGTTTTTAGGGACCAGGGCATACTAAGGGACCATGCAACTACCTTGAGACAACCCAAAGGTCTCAACCCTACGGAGCACAGGTCTTTGGAGGGAGGGGGGAGTATGGTGGACGGTACCCGAAAACCTTGTTTAGGGTTTAGGGTTTATAGGACTTATAGGGTTTATAGGGTTTATAGGGTTTATAGGGTTTATAGGGTTTGTGGGGTTTATAGGGTTTATAGGGTTTAGAGGGTCTATAGGGTTTATAGGGTTTATAGGGTTTATAGGGTTTATATGGTTTATAGGGCTCAGGGTTTTTTAGCACGCTAGAAGCACATCAGCAGGATGATGTAGGGTTCAGCGCTCGCAGGATGTTGGGGATTAGGTCTTTGGTGTCAAGAAGTTTTACGATGCGACATCGCGGTTGCTATGCTGAGGTCGCTAAGCAACCCTCCCCTCCCCCCCACAGCGCCCGAACCTCTACATCCCGTACTCCCATACCTCAGACTCGAGCAGAAAGCGCTGTAGGGCTTAGGGTTTAAGCCCCTTGGTAGCCCGGGACCCGGGAACCATATTCTAACAACAAGGGCACCCTTTGTTTAGGTTGGCTACTTTATGAGGGAACCCAGAACCAACAAAACAAGGCACAAGGGTACCTCTGGGCTAGCAAGACCCTAAACCCCTAAACCCTAAACCCTAAACCCTAAACCCTAAACCCTAAACCCTAAACCCTAAACCCTAAACCCTAAACCCTAAACCAACTCCCAAGCCGATGTCAAAGCCTAACTCCGGCATGCCGGACCCCTCCTTCAGTTGGGACTCGCCATGCTGGCCTTGGCGGCAGGAAAGGTCTGTACTATACCGTCGCTAGGAAGGGCTGTTCGGGTTTAGGGTTTTTTGGGTTTGGGGTTTAGGCTTTCGGGTTTCGGGTTCCTGCAGACGAGCCTCTTAATTTGAAGAAAGGAAGAGAGAGAGAGAGAGAGAGAGAGACAGATATATATATATATATATATGTAGATGTTCCAAGAGAGCGCCTAGGTAGGGGGGGCTGTCTTCCCTGTACAGGGATTAAGGAGGCCACGAGGGTCAAGAGTTTGGGCTATCAGGAAGTGGAGCTAACAACGCCCTAAGGGTCCATGTACCTGATTCATGTAAACTTTGGGTTTAGGGTTTAGGGTCTAGGGTTTAGGGTTTAGGGTTTTGCCCCAAAGTCCCCAAATAGCCAGTACTTTAAATTTCAGGCCCAAGCAGGTATTCCCTATTAGGTGCATGGACCCTTAGGGAACCCGACTTGCGCACTACCATGTCGGACGGGAGCAGAGCGTTTAAACATTGGGACAACCTGGCCATATGCATTGGAGATCACGAGTCTGAAAATCCTAAACCCCAAACCCCGGGTTAAGGGTTGGCGGTTCGTGATCTCTTTTGCCGACGCCCAAAGTTGCCACTCACACGCCAGAAAGTCGACCTACCTGGTACCTGGTAAGGGGCGGGGGGGTGTCTGAACTTCTGTTTTATATTTCGCAAAATGGAGGTACACCTTGGATACCCGAACCGAATAAAATCCCCTTAAAGGGGCCCCCCAAAAAGGGTACCCCTATCCCCTTTGCGCTACCGGTGGCTCAGGGGCCCGGAAGCACCCACTGAGGTGCGTGCGCTCGGCGCCCTCCTCCACTTGGCGTTCCTTCCCGGTGACAAGAGGTTTGTTGAGGGCGCAATACTGAACCCTAAGCCCTAAACCCTAAACCCTAAACCCTGAACCCTAAACCCTCAACCCTCAACCCTCATCCCTGCCCTAACCCTAAACCCTAAACCCTAAACCCTAAACCCTAAACCCTAAACCCTAAACCCTAAACCCTAAACCCTAAACCGGCTTGAGGATGGAGAGGGTTACTTCGCAGGAAGAGCCTTAGACCGACATCGTTTGGGCTTGAAGAAGCCCCAAAATCCGAGCTCCCTGAAAGACACTAAGCCCTGCAACTTGCCTGCAACCCTACACCCTAAGGATCCATGTACCTTGTAGCAACAATAAGAAAATCATAATAATCATAACAATAATCATGTTAATAACAAAAAATGATATTATGATTATAGACTTGGGCCCCAAAGTCCCTCATTCTATGGGAAGTACTTTAAGGCTCAAGTATTCCCTATGTATGTACATGGACCCCTTAGGAAAGACCTTTAACTCCCTAAGCCCTTGCGCAAGCTCGCAGAGCCTCGAGATCCTGTTAGCCCGACCCTCATGCTGGCCCTAAAACCCTAAACCCTAAACCCTAAACCCTAAACCCTAGACCCTAAACCCTAAACCCTAAAACCCTAAACCCTAAACCCTAATCGCCCTAAACCCTCTGGGGGGCAGCCTCCAGCTCCTTCCGTCGCGCCACTTCACGCGCAAGCTGCTCTTCAAGGACTTCGATGTGCGACTGCGCGGCTTTTGGTTCAAGGAGGTTTAGGGTTTAGGGTTTAGGGTTTAGGGTTTAGGGTTTAGGGTTTGGGGTTTGGGGTTTGGGGTTTCGGGTTTTGCGTTTAGGGTTGAAGGACTGTGTAGAGGGGTTCGAAGTGCAAGTAAGGGTTTGGGGAGCGACCCAACCCTTAACTTTTGAAGCCTAGCCCCTTATATTAGCTCATAATCTTCATGGACCCCCTCAAGTTCTTGGTAAGAGCCTAGGTGTACCTAAATGGGGGATGGAGGTTATCACAAAGGAAGTTCCAACTACCGTCCCTTAAGGACCCGATATGCTGCCGTACTGACCACTGAGAGCACAGCAAAACCCAAAGGGTCCATGTATCTAAGTAGGGAATACTTGGGCCTTAAAGTATTTCCTACATAGGGAATTTGGGAACCAAGTATACGACAATAAGGTACATGGACCGTAAGGGATAAGGATCCTACCCTAAACCCTAACCCTAAACCCTAAACCCTAAACCCTAAACCCTAAACCCTAAACCCTAAGCCTCAAACCCTAAACCCTAAACCCTAAACCCTAAACCCTAAACCCTAAACCCTAAGCCTCAAACCCTAAACCCTAAACCCTAAACCCTAAACCCTAAACCCTAAACCCTAAACCCTTACGAAACAAGCCAGAAACCCTAAAGGATAAGGACCCTAAGCCCTAAACCCTAAACCCTAAAACCCCAAACCCTAAACGACCGCTGGCGGCCTGCAAGCCCGCTTCGAGCTCCGTGAGGCGCTCCTGCTGCTGTCCTCAGCTCGGGGCCAAAGGGGGTGGGGCGGTGGGGGGGGAGGGAGGTTTAGGGTTTAGGGTTTAGGGTTTAGGGTTTAGGGTTTAGGGTTTAGGGTTTAGGGTTTAGGGTTTAGGGTTTAGGGTTTAGGGTCTAGGGTCTAGGGTCTATTGTTTATGGTTTAGGGTTTCGGGTTTGGGGCTTGGGGCTTGGGGTTTGGGGTTTGGGGTTTGGGGTTTGCGGTTTAGGGTTTAGCGTTTAGGGTTTAGCATTTATAAAGTGGGGTGTAGGGTTTAGGGGTCTATCAGGGGTAGGCTTGGCGGCCCTATAAAAATGGAATGGCTTTTCAATACCCCTATTTGACTAGGCTTATTGATTATAGGTGCAAAGGCACAGGGAGGAGGGGGGGGGGGGGGTACGCGTTTTCAAGACCATCTTCGCGATAGGCGTGCCGCCTGCTAAGTAATAACTGATATAGGGGTCGGAATAGCTACTAGTATTATTCCCTTATGGTCCCTCTTTACTAAACTAGAAATATCCCCCCCAAAATCCTAGTCTCATTGTTAAGGCCCTTGTCTTAACCCTCCCCCCGCCTTCCTTCTGGGCCCTTTATAAGCTTACTAGAATGACCCCCAAAACCCCATTCTCAGTATTAAGGCACGTACATTAAACCCTCCCCCTCCTTCTGGGCTTCCGCAATGAACCCTAAACGTGGGGCCATACACCCTCTACTACTATCATCCCTATTAAACGGTATATGGTCCCCTTATGGTCCCGGCCCCCTCCTCCTTCCTTCTGGGCTTTTTGACTTAGACTACACATATACCCCCAAAAAACCTATTCTCATTATTAAGGCCTTTGGATTAAGCCTGAAACACCCTAAACCCTAAACCCTAAACCCTAGACCCTAGACCCTAGACCCTAGACACTAAACCTTAAACCCTAAACCCTAAATCCTAGACCCTAAACCCTAGACCCTAGACCCTAGACTCTAGACCCTAGACCCTAGACCCTAAACCCTAAACCCGAAACCCGAAACCCTCCTCCCCTTCCTTCTGGGCTTCCGCGCGAAGCCTCTGCTCGCCCTGCTTCGCCTCGCGCTCCGCGGCGCTGCGACTCTGCGAAGCAGAGTCGAGGCCTCCGTTCAGCGCTGAGGGCGTAGGGTTTTTTGGGTTTAAGTAGGGTTTAGGGTTTAGGGTTTAGGGATTAGGGTTTAGGGGCTTCTGGGCTTTTTGGGTGGGGTGAAGGGTTTGGGGTGGGGTGGTTTTCATCTTGATTTCTACACTAAAATCCTGTTGTGCCGCCTCCTGCCAAGCTTGTAAATCCCTTGCTTCTATCATATTTAGGTACATGTGCCATAAACATCCCGTCAAGGTTAATTTAGTCCCCCAAGCCGACTCAAGCCAAGGATGGGGTACAAACGCACATGCGCGACGACCGCCGGCACATAGAGCATGACAGCTTTCACGTAACCCTATAGACCTAAACATCCAGAACGGCAGTTGCATGGTCCCTTACTATGGGCCATTAAAACGGGTGCCCCTTATTTACCCCTTATATACCCTGTGCAAATTAAGGGCCCATACAT
This sequence comes from Symbiodinium natans, assembly GCA_905221605.1. Classification (NCBI taxonomy): domain Eukaryota; class Dinophyceae; order Suessiales; family Symbiodiniaceae; genus Symbiodinium; species Symbiodinium natans. Next base: position 683,331 of record CAJNDS010001890.1, read on the forward strand.
CAGAACCCTTTAAAGGAGGTAAGGGACCACACTTAGGCCCCTTATAACCAACCTTAGATTGCAAAACCTTGTAGCGCCCTAACCTTCTTGCCTCCGAAGCATATGCAACCCTAAACCCACAAGACGAAGCCCTTCTTGGGCCCTATACCCACAACCCTAAAAACCCGGAAGAAAAAACTAAAAGCCCTCGACTATGTCGATCCTAAACTCCCTTTAAACTCCAAAAGCCGCTTAACCCCTAAAACCCTCTCAACCCTAAACTCTAAACCTGAAGGGTCCATGTACCGAAATAGGGAATACTTGGGCCTTAGCGCGCTTTCTATATGGGACTTTGGGGCCCAAGTATACGACAATGGAGTGGAAAGGGACCAGGACGAAGTCCGGTCGAAAGGCGGTATCACCTCCGGCCCGAAGGCTTAAGGATCAAACCACAGAAGGAAAACAAACACAAAAAAAACGACGTGCTCCAACAGAACCACAAGCGAAACAACAGGCAAGCATTTGCCAAAATGACTAACTACAGGAAACAAGCTTCGCCACGAAGAGGTCGTTAGAAAGCCAACAAGCTTCGCCACGAAGAGGACGTTGCAGCAGCACCGCAGGTAGGCACCCGCCAAGCCGGGGGGATGGATACCCCGAAAGCCAACAAGCTTCGCCTGCGAGTGCGCGACTAACGGCACTGTCGCACTAGCGCGCACTGCGGGCGGGGAGAGGGGTGCTCATCGAGCAGATGCTCTTAGTGCCGCCCCGGGGGTCCGCACTCTCCCCATCCCCCAGCAACCACGCGCACTAGTCGCCGGCGCAAGTATACGATAGTAAGGTACATGGACCCTTAGGGCAAACCCACAACAAGCAGTATTAGGAGAGACCTGAACCCTAAATCCTAAACCCTAAATCCTACTAAACCCACAACAAGCAGTATTAGCAGAGACTGTGGTCCCCCACTCTCTTTCAGGCGTTGGATCTCCAGAGTCATTGTGCGGAATCTCAGCCGAAGGCGGGGGCTCCAACGGGGGCGTGGGGGCTTAGGGTTTGGGGTTTGGGGCTTCGGGTGTTGGGGCTTTAGGCCTTAGGCTTTGAGGGTAGTTAGCCTTGTAGAAACTGTTGGGTTTTGGGGTTTTTGGGGCCTGGGTTTAGGGTGTAGGGGTTACTGCAGAGCTTGATGATCCGAATTCTGGGCCGCTGTGGCTCCCTTACCGATGAGCACAAGTCAGAACCCCAGCACCTTGGGGCATGCCCATTTTCTGGACCCGCTCGGGGTTCCCTAAACCCTAAACCCTAAACCCTAGACCTAGACCCTAAACCCTAACACCCCAGGGCCAAGTTGGGCCAAGGCCCAGGGCTTCGGATTGGTCCACAACCCCCCCCTAAACCCTAAACCCTAAACCTAAACCCTAAACCCTAAATCCTTTCAATTAAAGGCTCATGAAAGTCCTCAGAGTGCTCCCCATCATTTCTCGTCACCTCGTTTTACCTGAGTCCTTTACTTCATGGCATTCTGTTGAACTCCATTAGATTCTGCTGCCGCCGTTCCTGCCCAAGCTGACTTACATCCGGGCCCATAAGCCCTAAACCCTAAACCCTAAACCCCAAGCCCTAAACCCTAAACCCTAAACCCAGCTACCTTAGGGCTTGTCCCCCCCTAAACCCTCAAGCCTAAACTCAGAGAAGCCCTATAACCTAAAACCCCAAGGAGCCTAAACCCTCAGCCCTCAACCGTTAAACCCTAAACCTTAAACCCTAAACCCTAAACCCTAAACCCTATAAACCCCAAACCCTCAGCCCTCAACCGCAATCCCGAAACCCCAAAAGGAAGGCCTAAAACCCCAAGAGCCTCATAACTTAGGTCTTAGGGTAGATTCATGGTCCCTTAGTATGGGCCCTTACAAGCGGGCCCCTTCTATGCCCCGTATATACCCGATACAAAGTAAGGGCCCATACTTCAGAACCCTTTAAGGGAGGTTGGGGACCACATTCCTAGCCCATGAAACTACCCTTCCCTAAACCCTAAACCCTGAACCCTAAACCCTAAACCCTAAACCCTAAACCCCAAACCCTAAACCCTTCCAAGGAGGTTAGGGATCAGATTAAGGGCCCATGTAACGACCCGCAGAGTTCCACAACCACTGGAATGCTAGGAGCGCTGGCTCGTCTTCCTTCTTGTCAGCACGCTTGCCGCGCTCCTGACGTCGTTTAGGCTTGAGGCTTGAGGCTTGAGGCTTGAGGGTTTAGGGTTGAGGGTTGAGGGTTTAGGGTTCGCGCACACAGCCAGGCGCCAGGCAGGGCGTTTGTTGTGGCGTGGTCCGTTTAGTGCTCTGACCCAACCCACCCTCCCACATCGTGACCTGCCCGGGCGTCGGGCTTCTCGTATGAAGCAGGGTTTATATTTCTTGTACCCCCAAAAGGACACCCCACATATACACTCACCAATATTGAAAAGGAACCTGCTATACACTCACCAAATAACAGCAATATAAACCCTGTTTCCTATGAGTCCCCTATGACTGCAGCTTACTGTCTCAGCTCCCACTCAACAGGGGTGAAGGATGCACAAGCATCGATACCAAGTGAGATTCACAGGACCCTGACACGATTCCTAAACCTCAAGCCCTACGTGTTTAGGGTAGGGTTTAGGGCTTAACCCCCAAACCCCAAACCCTGCCCTAAACCAATAAATGTCCTCATTCGCGACCCGCAAGTGCTCGTGCTTGCGCTGCAACGCCTGTAGTTCCTTCCACAAGGTTAGTTTACGTGGGCTGATCTCTAAGTCGGCCCATTTGACAGGAATCGCATCATAATCCAGCCCCGGCAATAGGGGCGACAATATTTTGCCATGTCTCACTGTTACCATTTGCTATTCTTGCTGCGACGTTGAGGAGGAAAAATGTTACCCTCCCTAAAGCAAGCATAGTGTGATTAGATGGCCACAAGCCCTTTAAACCCGTTCCCCCTTTCCTAACAGTGATTAAAAAAAGGGGTACTAGAATCCTCATTAAGGAATGTTAGTTTATAAATGGGGGAACATCCCAACCCACCCTGAACCCGTAAACCGTAAATCCTAAAACACCCTAAACCCCAAACCCCAAACCCCAAACCACAAACCCTAAACCCTAAACCCTAAACCCCAAACCCTAACCCCTCGCTGTGGGGGCCCGGTTCTCCGCTGTATTGTGAGTGGGCCTGCTCCTTCTCGTGGAGCTGACGCCGCTTGGAGCCGAGCTCCCCTTCGACCTCCCAGTTAGGGTTTAGGGTTTAGGGTTTAGGGTTTAGGGTTTAGGGTTTAGGGTTTAGGGTTTAGGGTTTAGGGTTTAGGGTTCAGGGTTCAGGGTTTAGGGTTTAGGGTTCAGGGTTTAGGGTTTACCATCTTATACCAAGGGTACTCTGTTTGTTGTTGGGAACTGTACAAGGGAGCCTGGATGCCAACATAGGGCAGAAGGGCACCGCTGGGCTGCCCAGATTCTCAGTACCTTCCTTGACCCAGGAGTAGCCTAGGAATGAAAAGGTTGCCCTTTGTGGTTTTACGGGGAATATATATATATATATATATATATATATAAGGGAACCCCAACTCTAAAAGAAAGGGAAATAAGGGCCTACTCCGGGTCCTAGCTAAACCCTAAACCCTAAACCCTAAACCCTAAACCCTAAACCCTAAACCCTAAACCCTAAACCCTCAAGAGACCTGTCCTGAGCCCGCAACCAATGACCCGGCTCGGCCTCCACTGCGCTGCGACGCACCTCGCGGCAATCCGACGTCAGCTCCTGCTCACGTTTCCCTTAAACCCTAAACCCTAAACCCTAAACCCTAAACCCTATTAACCTGAGAATTCCCGAAAAGCCCTACACCCCAAGCCCTAAAGTTAAAGGGCCCAACACCCCTTCCTTCACGCACGCATGAGGCTTCAGAGTGACCCTAGGCGGAACTCTTAGTCTTCTTCCCCTATAACCCCCATATATATATATGTATATATATAGAGTCTGTAAAAACTAAAATAAATTATAAAGAAATAAACAAATAAATAAACACACACACACACATATATATATATATATATATAACTGACAAAACTGTTATCGTCTTTATATACCCTGAAAAGGGTCCCTCTTTTAGAGCCCCTTGATTGGCTCCTCCATCTTTTTCTGCAGCTCCTCGATTTTCCGATCCTGGCCACAGGGGGTGCTTCAGCCTACTTTGCAGGGTTCCTAAGGGAGGGGGTTTAGGGTTTAGGGTTTAGGGTTTAGGGTTTAGGGTTTAGGGTTTAGGGTTGTAACCCAAGGTTCCCGAATAATCCCGACTACTCCCTAATGATCCCCAAGCTTCCCTAAGGAAGAACAACCCTACTTCTTCAGAGTTTTTTAGGGTTAGGGGTTTAGTGGTATAGGGAGTTTGGGATTTAGGAGTTTAGGGGTTTTAGAGGTTTAGGGGGCTTAGGGTGTTTAGGGTGTTTTGGGTTTAGGGTGGAGGGGTGCAAGGTTTAGGCGTGGGGTGTAGGGTGCCTGCGGAACAGAGTCTTTCACCTCCAAAGAAGCCCTGCCATATTCCCCAGCACCTGCAAGCCCTAACCCTAAACACCCTAAACGCTCTTATGAACCTGAGCCTGAAACACCCTACGATCCAGACCAGGAACCCTAAAGCCCTGCCGAATCCCTAAGCAGGTAACACCATCCCCAGCCTTCGTCGCCAAGGAGAGTTGCAGCCTCCGAGTCAGGAGGGAGGGCGGGTTTAGGGTTTAGGGTCTAGGGTCTAGGGTTTAGGGTTTAGGGTTTATTAGCGTTAGCGTTTAGGGTTTAGGGTTTAGGGTTCAGGGTTTAGGATTTAGGGTTTAGGGGTTAGGGTTTAGGGTTTAGGGTTTAGAGTTTCGGGTTTAGGACTACGGTTTAGGGTGAGTCCTGGGTTTCGGGGCTTAGGGCTCTTGGGTTGATGGCATTGACTCCTCTATCCACAGCCAAATAGCCTAGTAGACCCAAAGAGTATCCTAGGAATACAAAGGGTGACTTTTTGCTTGGCGAAGCTAAGCCCTAAAACAAGGGAATAAGGGCCTACTCTGGGTCCTAGCCTATAAAAGCCTGTGTAAACCAGCAGGGGAGCTGCGCCAATATCCTCCTCAAACCCTGCACAAACAAAACCTGATGTTCCGAGCACTCGGAAAAACCCTAACAGCAAGAACACTAGGCCAGAAAATCCTAAATTCCCTAGCCCCAATACCCCCCCCCCCCCCCCCCAAATTCTCGACACTCTGTAAGCCCTACACTCTGCACCCATAAAGGTTTGGGGTTCAGGGCTTCCCTAAACCGCCAAAAACACCCCGATCCGAAAGTCCTAGACCATAAACCTGAACCTGAACTCTAAACCCTGAACCCTCCGCCCTAAACCCTAAACCCTAAACCCTAACCCCTAACCCCTGAACCCTAAACCCTAAACCCTCAACCCTAAACCCTGCACGGAGGTCACACGCGCACCAGATTGCCAAGACTCCGGCTCCTTTGCTTCCTTTGACTTCTGTTTCAGCTCATCGCCTGGGTAGATGCCGTGCACGAGGTTCGTTTTGAGAGGTTTGGGGCTTATAAGGGTTTACAAGGGCCTTTTAAGGGTTTGGAAGGGTTCAGGCTTAGGTTGGGGGTCTGAGGATTTTGGGATGTAGGGAGAAGTTTTGAGGGCTGATTCAGGGCCTAGACCCTAAACCCTAAACCCTAAACCCTAAACCCTAAACCCTAAACCCTAAACCCTAAACCGCAAAGCTTATATAACTCTGTGAGGGCCACAAGGGAGTTGTCGGGTGCTGAGAGTTCTGTGGCGTGCGTGTTCTGGCGTGCGTGTTCGGGCGTGAGCCCTAAACCGCATAGAGACCCTTTGAGGGGGCTTAGGGCTTGGGGCTTAGGGCTCAGGCAAAACCCTAAAACCTAAACCCTGAACCCTGAACCTAAACCGTAAACCCTGAACCCTTCCCGGATGAAGGAACAGGAAGATGTCAAAAACACAAAAACACAAACCACCTGCGCTCCCCTGCGTGAGAAGTCCAAAGGGTGCCCAAAGGTATCCGAACCTGACAAGATTTACCAAACATCCCTCACCTCTGAACCCTAAACCCTAAACCCTAAACCCTAAACCCTAAACCCTAAACCCTAAACCCTAAACCCTAAACCCTAAACCCCAAACCCGACTTCATCATCTTGGTGCCCAGGCGTACCAGGTCCAGTTGCGAAGCTAACCTTAAATCCCGGTGCTTCCGCGCATCCGTGTCGGTGCCAACCAGGGACGCGGGAGGGCCTGTTCAAGGTCAAAGGTTGTTTAGGGTTTAGGGTTTAGGGTTTAGGGTCTAGGGTCTAGGGTCTAGGGTCTAGGGTCTAGGGTTTAGGGTTTAGGGTTTGGGATTCAGGGTTGAGGGTCTTAAGGTCTAGTCAAGGCCTGATCAGGCTTTGGGTTCACGGTTGAGGGTTTGTTCAGGGTTTGGGCATGCTATTTCTTGTTCAGGCTTGGGCTTTTCTTGAAGGGATTAGGGCTGGGGGTGGGGCTCTCTCATCCTAAACCCTAAACCCTAAACCCTAAACCCTAAACCCTACAGGCGCCTCACGAATGCAACTCCCTGAGCTTATGAACCCTATCAAAGGTTCGAACCTGCAAGCCGCAAGCCATGCAAAACAATCCCGTCGTTGGGTTTAGGGTTTAGGGTTGAGGGTTGAGGGTTTAGGGTTTAGGGTTTATGGTTCAGGGGCTTGGGAGTCAAATATAAAAGGGCCATTAAGGGAATATTACTAGTAATTAATCCAACCCCTATACTACACCCAACAGCCGCCCCCACACGTGCGCCTGGAGGGGCTCGGGCCGTGGCGGGGCCCTTGCCTTGGGAAGGGAGGAGGGTTTTCGGGCTTTTCATCCGTTCTAGGGTTTCAGGAAGGGTTTGGGGCTCGGGCTCAGGGTTTGGGTTTATGGTTTAGGGCTTGCGAGGTCAGGGTTAGGTTTAGGGATGAGGTCCAGGGTTTAGGGTTCATAGGGTTTGAAAGCTCAGGATTTGGGGTTTGGTGTTTTACGAAAAGTGAGGTTTTGTAGGGGTTTAAGCTTCTGGGCCTTATGATATGCAGGCCATGGAATCAGAAGGACCTCTGCAATCGATTCATACGTCCTGTCGCTCTGCACTTCTACCTGGCTGGAAACCACGTGAAGACGAACAAAGCCATCTTGGCACTCTATACTACTTGGGATGTTCCCCCTTATACTAGCAGTCCTTCATAGGGATTATAGTACCCCCGATTACAATCCCCATTAAGGACTGTTTGCATAAGGGGGAACAATATATAGCCCTCAACCCTAAACCCAAATCTCGGGCCATCATGAGGGACTTCAGCGCCTCGCCCATCGCCCGTCGCCCACCAGCAGCACTCTGTTACAGGGTACAGCCCGAAGCCGTTCAAGGATACAAACCCCTGCTTCTTGAGCTTAGAGTCCAATGACTGCACATTGGCTGCAGTCCAGAGTGTGTTGCCCTGAAGGCTTACACATCCAACAGCTAGCCCGAAAATATCCACTGGGACCCTCTAGTCAGATGGGCAGGGTTCAGGGTTTAGGGTGTGGGGTTTGGGCTTCTATACTCTCCACACCTCTGAGACCACAAAAACCTTTATTTTATGCAAGCAAAAGCCGGTTAGCAGCCTGCAATAAACCTGGACCAGAAAGCCAGAAACCTAACAACCCTAAGCCCCAACACCCCAGCGCCTAGCAAGCCTGAAACCTGAAACCCCAACAACCCTAAATACCCTAACTATCATGAGTACTCTACATGCCCACCCAAACAACCCTCAACCCTCCTTGCCAAGGTCTGGACCAGCCTAATAACCCTAAACCCTCAAATGGGATGAGGGGCTTACCTTTCGAGCCCAAGCCTACTAGTTGTTGGCGGGTTATTGTTGTGAAAGCCCCCCTAAACCCTACCATAAACCGGTTTAGGGTTTAGGGTTTAATCCTAAACCCTTACTATGGCTTCTTCGAGGCTTGGGCAACCTAGAAGGCTTAAGGTTGTGTAGGACTGTAGGGTTTTTTTTGACACAAGAGTAGCCTAGGAATGAAACGGCGTTAAAGGGGACATTTTAAGGTTCGGATTTGGGCTTTCGGGGAGGCTTAAGGGCATTAGCCTCCTGAGGAGGCGCCTTGGCATTCAAGCACCGGACGGTATTCCTCTCGCTCGCTGGAACCTCTTAGCTCCAACAGTGTTTGAGTATACTTCCAGACTATGCCCTGCATCTCTCAACTGCGCCCCCGCGCCATTCTGAAATTTCTAATCGGCATGGGAATTGAGTCTCGGATGCGCACAGCGGCCGCTAAACCCGGCACCCTAAACCCTACAGCCGAGTAAACAAGGAAAAAAAGGTGCCCGTTTCGGTTTAAAGGGGCTAAAGAGGGACCGAAATCCTAAAAAAGTGAATAAGGGCCTACTCTGGGTCCTAGTTTTCAGACCTAAACCCTAAACCCTAAACCCTAAACCCTAAACCCTAAACCCTAAACCCTAAACCCTAAACCCTAAATGCCAGCTCAAGGGGCTCGGAGGTTGCGGGAAGCTTCTGGGACTGTAGCTTCGAACCGCGCCCTTGGACCTGGGGTGCCAGGTGTCGGGGCTTTTTGTGACTTTTGGGGTTTATGTAGGGTTTAGGGTTTAGGGTTTAGGGTTTAGGGTTTAGGGTTTAGGGTTTAGGGTTTTAGGGTTTAGGGTTGAGAGTTTAGGGGCTTAGGGCTTGGGAGCTTGGGAGTTGGGTGTTCTAGGGCTTGGCAAGCTGGACGAATAAATTCGCAGGGCTTGACTCGGGTTTGGGGCTTCGAGATGTTGAGAGCTTAGATCGATTGGGGTATTCAGGGGCTCATGTTTAACCGGAGTTTGCAGGTTTTGAGGGTTTAGGGTTGAGGGTTTGAGGCTTAGCGTTTAGGGTTTAAGGTTTAGGGTTTAGGGCTTCATCTGAAGAGGGCCCACAGCATGCACAACTCAAGGCGCAAAATGTCCACAAGCCGCCGACTTATGACTAGCACAAAAACCAGCTAGGGCTTAGGGTTTGGGGTTCGGGTAACCCTAAACCCTAAACCCTGAACCCTGAACCCTAAACCCTAAACCATAAACCCTAAACCCTAAACCCTGAACCCTATCCAGAAGCGCGAAGTTGAAAAGTCTTGCCGAAAGGCCGGGCAGACAGCGGCGGAGCTGGCATCCTTGGCTTATCAACGGGGTTTAGGGTTTAGGGTTTAGGGTTTAGGGTTTAGGGTTACTTGGAGGTTCATGGTACTTATATCCCACTCATAATTGTACGTATAACCCAAATATAATTGTACTTATAACCTACTAATAAGCCCGAAATTGGTTATAATTGGGCTCTATAGTGCACTATACGTACAGTTATGACTGGGGTATTCAGTACCATGAAACTCCAAGTAGGGTTTGGGGTTTGGGGTTTAGGGATTGAGGTTGGGGGTTTAGGGCTTAGAGTTTGGGGTTTTTAAGGTATAAACCCAAACTTTTTGACTTAAACCCTAAGCCCTTGATCCTGGTGGCCCAGTAACCATATTTTTGATATTGGTACCCTTTTTTGGGGTTAGTTACTTAAAAGGGAACCTTGTATCAAAACAATGGGAAAAACGGGTACCACTGGGCTACCAAGTGATCCTAAACCCTAAACCCTAAACCCTAAACCCTAAATTCTAAACCCTAAACCCTAAACCCTAAACCCTAACCCTAAACCCTAAACCCTAAACCCTAAACCCTAAACCCTAAACCCTAAACCCTAAACCCTAAACCCTAAACCCTAAACCCTAAACCCTAAACCAACAACCAACAAAAAACAAGAGGGCTACCAATTGATCCCAGCATCCGGTTCTCCTTATTCTCCTTCTCGGCCGGGCGAGGTGTTGCCGCCCGAGGCGTTGCCGCGCGAGGCGTTGCCGGACGAGGCGTTGGCGTGGCTGTCAGCGCCGGCTCGGCCTGGGGTCGGTTTAGGGGCCCGTTTAGGGTTTAGGCTTAGGGTTCAGGGTGCCCTAAAAACCCTAATTGACCCGAGGGGCAAGAACCCCGAATCCTAAACCCTTGAACGCCTAACCACGCGTCCTAAACCTTCAGCCGCTCATGTAACATGTACCAACCTGAACCCCAGCATCAAAAGCAAGGACTTGCAAACCCCAAACCCCTCCACCCCACCCCCCTCCCCCCCACACCCCCGAGCGCCTTCTCCTCCCGTGAGAAGCTCTCGTTGCCGGGGTTGGGGCTACCTTGGTTGTTCTTCTTTCATTGAAATGCCATCATGAGGAATCGTTTCTAACCGTCTTCACGACACCCTCCGAGGGTAGCTTCATGGGCCCTGGATATGGTCCCCTAACCTCCTTGAAAGGGTTCTGATGTATGGGCCCCTATGGTGTATAGGGTACATTATAAGGGGTATAAATAAGGGGTATCCTTTCAGGGCCCATACTAAGGGACCATGTAACTAGCCTTAGAACTCTAAGTATTGGAAGCCGAAGAACCAACCCCTTAAACCCCGCAAGCCCTAAGCTCACGTTAATAAACCCCAAAACTCCAAACCCTATACTACTTCAATCCCTATTAGGGCATATGACCCCTATTCCTAAGGGCCCATGTACCTAACAAAAACGAACACTTGGGCCGTACTTCCGATATAGGGACTTTGGGGCCCAAGTACTTCAGAATAAGGTACATGGACCCTTAGGGTTATAAACAAGGCCCCCGAAATGAAGTGCCCATACTTGGAAACCTAGATTAGGGCAGTTCAAGGTTTTGGCATGAGGGGGGTCGGGTTAGGGTTTAGGGTTCAGGGTTCAGGGTTCAGGGTTCAGGGTTCAGGGTTTAGGGTTTAGGGTTTAGGGTTTAGGGTTTAGGGTTTAGGGTTTAGGGTTTAGGGTTGTGAGTCTAGGGCTGTGAGTCTAGGGCTTAGTGTCAATAGCAAGGGTTCTTGTTTGGGGCCGATTGGTGAGCCATAAACCCTGAACCCTAAACCCTTTCAGGAATCATGTTTGTCCTTATAAGGCTACCAGCAGCCCAGCCGCCGCTTTCCGACGCGTCCTGGAAGCGCTCCGACCAGTCCAGGATTGCGCCCTTGTTGTCCTGGGAGGGCTTAGGGGGTTTAGGGTTTAGGGTTTATGGGTTATGGTTTAGGGCTCGGGGTGGTTGAGGGGGGGGTTTAGGGGGGTCTTAGGGGGTAGGTTTGGGGGCTTAGGTGTGGGGGTTTAGGGTTCCGAGGCTATCAGGCTTTAGGGTTGAGGGTGACTGAGGTTAAGGGAACATAAGGGGTCTACCCTACAGGCGTTTTGGCCCAAAAGGCCATGCTATACAAGATACTCGACTATCTTGAGCCTAAGTTTAGCTGCAACTTGGCATCCGTTGCGGAGGCCCTGCACCGTGAACTTAAAAGCCCAAGGCCGTAAAGGCCACGCAAAACACTTATACCTACTTAAACATCAACACGCCCTTCTACACAAACGGCCGAGTAGACTTCCCTGAGCCCCAAACCCCTAACCCCAAACCCCAAGCCCTAAGTCCGAAGCACTAACCCAAAACCCCTAACCCAAAACCCAAAACCCCTAACCCTAAACCCTAAACCCCGAACCATAACCCTAAACCCTAACACCCTAAAACAAACCAAGTCGCCAAGGTCGAGGGCAGGTCATAGGACCCGGGCCCGACCTCGCACACTTTCTCCTTGTCAAAGCGGTCGGAGGTCCTGGGATTCTTGGGGAGTGTCCGGGTTTAGGGTTTAGGGCTAGGGCTTGGGGTTTAGGGTTTGGGGTTTTGGGTTTAGGGTTTGGGGGTTGATCAAGGCTTTGGGTTTAGGGTTTAATTACTGGGTTTCTTGCAAAGCAACTTACACCAAGTTGCCCTGATACTCAACGATTCGCTATGTGACCCCACCATGGTAACTTAGCTTGAACTTACTTGACATGACCCTAATACCCAAACCCTACACCTTAAGGCCCTCAAACTCTCCACCAAGAGCCAGTGTAGATTTGACCCCAGGTCCCTTGCCCTAAGGGTCCATGTACCTGATTATTATATACTTGGGCCCCAAAGTCCCTAGAAAGGAAGTACTTTAAGGCCCAAGTATTCCCCATTTAGGTACATCGACCCTTAGGGTTACATTTCGGGATGCACGTCTTGCTGGTCTCCGGCTTTGGGTTCGGAGCTAATTTCAGGGCCCTATCCTCGGCGACCGGATCCTACAGCCAATCCCTCCACACTACGAATGGAGGGGTTTCTGAAAGTTCGGAGACATACGCGCAAATGCGGTTTTCGGAACCCCTATGAAGAAGAAAGGAACGACAACACAAACAAAAAAAGGCCGGGGGGGGATCGTCACTGAATGGGCCCAAGCGTCTGCTTGCCGAACATGACCAGTCCGGATGGAGTCGAGGGGGAAAGCGTGGTCTTGCTAGGTGCGGCCGTGACTGTTGCGACTACGTGACGTGGGCTGGACGTTGTTGCCCTACTTGCTTTGGAAGCCCCGCGAAACATGAAACAGCTGGGGGGGGGGGGGGGGGGGGGGATTCTTAAGCAAATAGTAGATAAGTTCGCATGTTCGCAACTAATTCTTTGAGGAACCGTGTCTTGAATTGATCCATAGCCGTGCCTCTTGAACCGTGTCATGTCGATACACACGCTTCCTAGACTCTAAACCCTAAACCCTAGGCCATCTGGTGGATGATGCTGAACTTGGTTGCACGCCATCACCTGAGCCCCCTTGCGACCGCGCAACTCTGCAACTCGATTGTTTTGGGTTTAGGGTTTGGGGTTAACAGGGCTTACCTCCCCGCTCCCAGCCCCCAAACACCCCCCCCCCCCCCCAAAAAAAAAAAAAGAAAAAAAGAAAGAAAAACTCCAAACCCCATCCATTCGCATTGCAGTTTGGAAACTCTTGGGGACGCGGGTTACAACACTGAACCTCAGGCAAAGATCTTCGAAATTGGGTTTTGGGCTTAGGGTTTAGGGTGATCCAAACAGTTGTGTGAAAGAGAGTGCCAGTTTTTGCTTGTGTACTTCTGCGGCAGAACATCTTCTGAAACAGCTACTCATGCAGCAAACCCTGAAACCTACATACTTGGAGAAGCGAGCCTCTGCACCTTACAATTTACATGTGCTTAACAAGCAACGTAGATTTTCACTTTTTGGGTCTCGGAGATAACTCTGGGCAAGCCTGGAATCCCCAAAGCCCCCAGCGTTCTTAACATCCCAAGAAGAATCAGCAAGCCGCTATTCAACCCCTTACCCACCCTCCTCCTCCCGTCCCCCCTTTAGGGTGGGTTTAGGGTTTCAGGTTTAGGGTTAAGGGTGTGTCAGCAAATCATGAATGTTCTGCAGGAGTAGGTTTAGGATTTAGGGTCTGGGGCTGGGGGGGCAGAAGACCTGAGCTCGTGAGAACGACTCGTTGCCCTCCGTTCCCAAAAGCTGGCTAGGCTCTTCGCAGGATGGATCTCCATGCAAACACCAAACCCCAATCCCTAAATCCTGAACACCTAAGCCGAATCTAAACCCTAAACCCTACTCCTTAACCCTAAACTTTAAGACCTAAACCCTAAATCCTAAATCCTGAACCCCACTCGCGTTCTATACATCGTAATCCCAGACTCCTAGTTCCCTCCAGGCTCTGAACACTTGAACCCGTAAAGTTTTAGTTATAACCCTAAACCCTAAACCCTAAACCCTAAACCCTAAACCCTAAACCCTAAACCCTAAACCCTCAGTGGCATCAAACCCTAAACCCTAGGACTTCGACCCTGGGACTCCCTTTTCAGCTCTACTCCGTGAGTTGTGGTGTGCGCAGTTATAAAAGGGATTGAGGATCTTTGACTAAACTTTAGAGGGTTTACAGTTTTGGGGCTTAGAGGTTTCCTTGAGCGTGCCGAAGAGAAAGAAGATCTTCAGGGAACCCTTGCCCCCTGAACCCTCGTATGGTCTGTGTCTGGCCGAAGCACCCCACAAACGAGCCGCTGACAAGCAACTCTGCATCTTAACAAGATCGTTTTATTCTTGACGATCAGGTAAACACACTTCCATTGTTCAAGGGTCAATCCAAGCAAGCCCGAAAACCCCAAATCCCTGCGCTCCAAGCCGTGAAAGCCCAAGCCCGACGTCAAGCAAAGAGTGAAATGACCTTGGTCCTTTTTGGGTTCATATACCTTAATAGGAAAATGATAGTAGTATAGGGATAGGAAAGGGGGTATAGGGCCTATAGGGCCCCATTTTAAGGGTTCAATTGGTTCCCCAAGAAATTCCAGGGCACCCGGGCAGTCTGTGCGGCCTCCACCTCCACCGGCGTGATCATGGCCATCTGCTGCAGGAGGGCGAGATCTTGTTTGGTTTTGGTAGCCATAGGGTTTAGGGTTTAGGGTTTAATTAGGGTTTAGGGTTTAGGGTGTAGGGTTTAGGGTTTAGGGTTTAGGGATGGTAACGCGGGGGTGGGGGGGGAGGGGAGTGACAGGAGGGGAGGTAGGGGATCTTGGGGTTTATGTGGATTGTAGGGTTTAGGGGTTCAGGTTTCGGGTTTCGGGCTTCGGGCTTGCAGAGCCAAGATTGGGTCTGTGCAATACGGCACGTGATGATTTGTGAGCGGGAATGGGAGGATGTCGAAACGAACTGACCATGTTATGTGACACTTAAGTCTGAATGAAATTCACAGTCCATTTACGGTGTACTTGATACTTCAGGTTTAGGGCCCGAGGGCCAGGGTTTGCGGGATTGGAACCCCCCCCAACAAAAAGAATGAAAGGCAAACACATAGGTCATGATAGGAACTTGCGATGCAGAAGCATGTCGCACGGTACATCCTATAGCTATACTCCCCTTATAGAACCTTTATAAAAATAATGTGGTTAATAGCCTCTTGGGTTTTATAGAAACAAAAATCAAAGATAAATTCCCAAGGGGGATATAGATACATGCGTGCTAGCTGTGTCTGGACCCTGGCTTGCGCCTTCGGCCCCCCTGCAGTTCACCCGTAAAACTGAGCCCCTGAACCAAAGCTGCTGCACGGAAGACGCCCCTGAAACCCCAAAATCCCAAACCCCAATGACTCCTAAACCCTAAACCCCAAACCCTAACTACCCCAAACCCCTTAACCCTAAACCCTAAACCCCATACCCCAATCCCAATCTCTCCCCCCCCCCCCCCCCTTTTTATCCGATTTCGGCCGCGGGTGCGAGGCGCGCGGCTGCCACATCGAACCTAAGTCCACACAGCCGCTCAGAGACCTGGCGGGCTTTGTAGGGCTTCTGGTTTAGGGTTAGGGTTTAGGGTTTAGGGTTTAGGGTTGGGGCCTTTATATAGGTTGAATTGTCTTAGTGGAAGGATTCTGGTTCAGAGGACTCTTATATGATAAGCTTTGAGGGTCTTGAGGACATGTCAGGTGCCCTGAAAGCAGCAGGTGGCCTAGGCTTTAGAGGGGTCAACCAGGGATCCATGTAATGAGTCATGTTCAGAGTAGCTGTTGAAGGAATCTTGCGTTGGCTCAAAGGCTTAATGGAAGTCACCCTAAGGGTCCATGTACCTTAGTATAGGAAGTACTTTAAGGCCTAAGTCGAAGTATTCCCTATTTTGGTACATGGACCCTTATAGGGGTCGGGGAGTGGCCCTACCTCGACCCCCCCCCCCCCACCCCCGGAATGACCTTCAAGATACCTTGATTGTCTCCCAAGAAGTCCTTAAAGCCAGCCTCCCAAAACTCCATAAACTCAAAGGCCCTGCAAGCCCCTAAAATTCTGAAACCCAAAGCCTCTTATAAACCCTCAACTGCACCCCTAAACCCCAAAACCCTGCATCCTAAACCCTAAACCCTGAACCCTTAACCCCAAATCCCCTACACCTTCCTTCGGGACCAAATGTACCCTTAAAAGGGCTTATGGTCCATGAAACCTTAATAAGGAATGATAGTAATAGTACAGGGCATAGGGTGCCCAGTATTAGGGTTCATGTGGTCCCTAAACCCTAATGAAACCCTAAACCCTAAACCCTAAACCCTAAACCCTAAACCCTAAACCCTAAACCCTAAACCCTAAACCCTAACCCAAAACCCTAAACCCTAACCCCAAAACGACCGCAGCCTCCCAAAGACGAGCACCGATCTCGGGATCATCAGCCTCTTGCTGCTGTTCATCCCTAAACCCTAAAGCCCTAAACCCTATAAACCCTAAACCCTGTAAACCCTGTAAACAGTGTAAACCCTGTAAACCCTGTAAACCCTGTAAACAGTGTAAACAGTGTAAACCCTGTAAACCCTAAACCCTATAAACCCTATGAACCCTGAACCCAAACCCTTATAGACCTTAGGGCCTTAAACCCCGTGGCCCCCAGCCCAACCCTACAACCCTAAACCCTACTGCGTGTTTTTGGCTTTCGTGCTCCAGGGTGGGGCTTCGGATTCACCGTGGCTTCGGAATGCCCTTACAAACCGGACTCCAAACAAAAACTCCGCTGCACCGAAGTTTCGGGCCCTAGAACTTCCAGGGAGTCTCGGCCTGAGAGTGGCATTCGGCAGGCTTCATGTCCTGCAGAATCAAGCTCGGGTTTTGGTTTGAGCCTTAAACTAGGTCCTAGAACGGGGAAGGGGTGGGGGGGAAGCCCCAAACCCTAAACCCTAAACCCTAAACCCTAAACACCCTAAACCCCGTCTCTTTTCATGGTCTGTAGGGACCCCCTTTTGGGGTCTCCCAAGATGCCCCCAGGATCTGTTGGGCAAAAAAGCTCCTGGGGCGTGCCGCTTCTCTACGAATTGCCTAAGAACCCCCCCCCCAAAAAAAAAACAAAAAAAAAAATTAAAGTATAAAAAAATGGCAAGGCTCTTCCTTATCTGGGGGCATTTTTTTTTGGGGGGGGGGCTTAAGAACCCCCCTCACCCCGCCCTTATATAAGCGTAATGTGACTAACTTTTTTTTTTTTTTTTTTTTTTGGGGGGGGGGGTTGTTAAGCAAATAGTAGTCCTGAATGATAAGACTTAAAGCAGGGGTTAGACATTGGGATGTTCTCCCCATATGCTAGCAGTCTTTAACAGGGTTTCTGGTACCCCCACTATAATCCCTATTAGAGACTGTTACCCGACAACCCTAAACCCTAAACTTATAAACTTATAATCCCCACTAAGGACTGCTAGCCACAAGGTCGACACGAGAAGTTGAGCATGATCTCTCTGTCGAACCTGTGGCTCAAAACACGTGCTGTTGCAGACCAGCTACTGTTTGAGGTTTAGGGTTTAGGGTTTAAGGTCACAGTGATGTGGCATTTGTTTCTCCTCCCCCCCCCCCCCCCCCCCGTTTCACTTCCACTTCGTCTCTAACCAAAGCCATGGTTTTCCACATGTGTCAAAGCAGGAGTACACCCCTAAAGCCCAAACACCCTAAACACCCAAACCTGCACACCCTAAAGCCCCGGAACCCCAAAAGCCCTAAACCCTAAACCCTAAGCCCTATAAACCCTACAGACCCTAAACCCTAAACCTCCCAGCGCCTCGAAGTACAGGCCCCCAGACTGGTCCAGTCCGCCATCCGCCCCGGCAGCGAGGTAGACGTGGCCTGGAGAAGGCAAATCCTCTAAGGGCGCATGTACCTAGAGAGGGGGTTTACATGGGTCTAGGGTTTAGGGCTTAGGGTTTAGGGTTACCTAAGGGTTCGTGAACCTAAATTTGAAGTACTTGGGCCTCAAAGTACCTCCTTTCTAGGGACTTTGAAGCCCAAGTATATGATATTCAGGTACATGAACCCGTAGGGCAAGGTTTTCAAAGTGTTTCTAAAGGGCTTCTTAAGGATACAGGACTTATGAAGTGTTTCAAAGTGTTTCTAAAGGGTTGCTAAAAGGCTTCTAAGGGGTTTATCAAGAATTGTTCAAGGGTTTGTGAAGGGTTGCTGGGACGTTTATCAGGGGTTAAACCACCAAGGTCGGCGCACCGTGTTCGGTACCCATAAGCAGCTTCGCTATTTGGCAGTTATTTACAGTCGGCTTACTCCCTACATCCTTTAACCTTGAGGCCCAAACCCTCACCCCTAAGCCCTGAGACCTGAACCCTGTATAAACCCTAAACCCTGAACCGTGAACCCTGAACCCTGAAAACTAAACCCTAAAGCCTAAAGCCTAAACCCTAAACTCTAAACCCTAACCCTAAACTTCCCTAAACCCTGAACCCGACCCCTAAATCCTCAACCCTGCACTTTAACCTACCTTTGGAGTAGACCCTGGAAAAAAAGTATATACTTTTTAGGTATAAGTAGCTATAATAGGAACCCAGAACCAAAAAAAGTATTAAAGTACAGTACTCCAAAACCCAGTTAATCAACCCTAAACCCTAAACCCTAAACCCTAAACCCTGTTAATCCCAGATCGTCAACCACCTGGGCCCGAGGCTGTTGGCGCCCCGTCGCACCGAGCGAAGGAACCCGCGCATGGCCTGGGGCATGTCGACTGTTGAGTCTTAGGGTTTAGGGTTTAGGGTTTAGGGTTTAGGGTTTAGGGTTTAGGGTTTAGGGTTTTAGGGTTCGGGGTTTAGGGTTTAGGGTTCATGGTTGAGGGTTTAGGGTTTAGGGTTTACGGTACTTCTAGGTGTAGTACCCTTTTTAAGGGTAGTATACTGAATAACCCCATGTATTAAATCCAAAAAGGAGGTACTTTAGGAGCCGGGCTGTCTCAGGGTAGTTACATGGTCTAGTATGGGCCCTTGAAAGGAGAACCCTTATATACCCCTTGTAGAGCCTATACGAATTAGGGGCCCATATCAGATCCCCTTACAGGAGGCTAGGGACCATGAAACTACCCTAAACCCTAACCCCTGACCCCAAAACCCAAAACCCTAAACCCTAAAGTCCGACTTATGGGGGCATCAGGGGTTTGAGGCTTGTAGGGCTGTGGGTTGCTGGTGTCTAGGGCTCATAGGGTTGAAACGCTCCGGGAAATCCGAGGGGGTTAAGGGGCTGAGGGGCCTTAGGGTTTAGGGTTTAGGGTTCGAGAGGACGAGAGCAAAATCGCCCCTCTCAGGTCTCATCCCGTAGCTTATAACTACCCTCAGCTGAGGGTCCATGTACCTACATAGGAATACTTGGGGGCCCAAGTATGTAATAATAAGGTACCCGTAGGGTATTATTTGCTGAAGAACCCCCCCCCCCAAAAAAAAAAAAAAAAAAAACTACTTGTCCTTACAAGGCCAACATAGGAATTATTATCTTTTGTTTTTTTTCATGGTGCGGGGGGGGGGGGGGGAGGTTCGTAAACAAATGTAGATAACTAACCTAAGTACTGTACTTATCACCCAACTGAGTACGCTAAACCCTAAACTCTAAACCCTAAACCCTGAAACCCTACAACTCACGGTTCACGGTGTTGGACTTTCGGCTTTATAGTGCCGAAGACCTCAAGCCCCCTAAGCCCAAGGCTTCAGACCCCAAGTCCCATCAGTCATGCAGCCAAGATAAGCTGCAAATACAGATCCTTTAGGGTTTAGGGTTTAGGGTTTAGGGTTTAGGGTTTAGGGTTTAGGGTTTAGAGTTTAGGGTTTAGGGTTGAACCCTCAACCCTAGAGTGTAAACCCAGATGCATTACACCCCAGAACCTCTGACAACACCCGAGCTCTAGAACCCCAGCGCCCTAAACCTTAAACCCTACACCCAATCTCTAAACCCTAAACCCTAAAACCCTAAACCCTAGCCTAAACCGAGCCCAGCAGCCTGGAGCACGCCCTGCACTGGTGCAGGAAAGCGGGAGTAGGTCACCTGGAGGCGGCGGACTTTTTGAAAAGGACGATTCCAGGGAACGAACACCTGAAAGGGTTTCGGGTTAAGAGTTTAGGGCAACCTTGCTATTTAGGGTTTATGACTTACGGACTTGCATGTCACCCTAAACCCAAAGCCTAAACCCTAAACCCTAAACCCTAAACCTTTGAGGATTGCAACAGTTACACGACTTAGGGCTGACTACAATGGTCTGCAATTTTACCAGGCTTAGGGCTTATGGTGTAACCTTAGCTGTTGGATTCAGCTCTACCTAGTCCAACCTATAAACCGTAAACCCTAAACCCCAAGTCCCAGAAGCCGGATGCTCCCCCTTTTGAGGGATTTTCGTTCCCCCCCCCCCCTCTACACCCTAAACCCCTAAACCCTAAACCCCTAAAACCCTAACCCCTAAACCCCAACCCCTTAAACCCCTAAACCCCTAAACCCCTAAACCCCTCAACCCCTAAACCCTAAACCCTAAACCCTAAACCTCATGGGGCCTCCAGGGGCTCATCCCGGCCGCTGACGACGAAGCGCGCCAGGTCTGTTGCGCAAACTCCTGCCATGCGGGTAGGGTCTAGGGTTTAGGGCTTAGGGTTTAGGGTTTAGGGCTTAGGGCTTAGGGTCTAGGGTTTAGGGTTTAGGGTTTAGGGTTTAGGGTTTAGGGCTTAGGGTTAAGGGTTTAGGGTTTAGGGTGTAGGGTTTAGGGGTGTAGGGTTTTAGGGTTTAGGGTTTAGGGTTTCGGGCTTGGGGTGTAGTAGGTATTGGGGCTGATATTTCAGGGCTTCGGATTTGAGAACGCTCATGTTAACTTTTGCTGGGCCCAGTCCATAGTATGGAGGGACTGCTTGTTTCTTGCTTTGCCATATCGAGCCCTAAAAACTAGATAGACCCTAAACCCTAAACCCTAAACCCTAAACCCTGAACCCTAAACCCTAGACCCTAGACCCAAGGGAGGGTAGTATTTCGCGCTCATAGGATCTGTCGGATTCCTGCTCATGCCGCGAACATGAAGCCGAAACCCTCTAAACCCTCTAAACCGAAAGATTCTGTCTAGTTTGAGCCCCAAGCCCTCTCTGCGTCCTGAACCCTGGAGTCAGGTTCAGGGTTCAGGGTTTAGGGTTTAGGGTTGAGGGTTTGGGGTTTAGGGTTTGGGGTTTAGGTTTTGGGGTTTAGGGTCCCAGACCTCAGATTAAACCTTAAAGCCCTAAACCCTAGCACGCCAAAGCCTGGATGCAGCGACACAGCGGAGGCGCGCAGCCGAGCCGCCTTGAGTCGGCGGTCCAGCTCCTCGCGTTAGGGTTTACAGTAAACCCCCATTGCCCTGAAGACCGCCGTTCTAGGGTTCAGGGTTTAGGGTTTAGGGTTTAGGGTTTAGGGTTTAGGGTACAGTAAGCTCCAGAAAGTCGGAGCATGGTTTAAGGACGATTAGATCAGAGCGCTGGTTCCCTTTAGTTTTGGGGCCGGGGTTCCCTTTAGCTTTGGGATATGGGCAAGGATGTTCCAACTTTGTGGAGTTTACTGCGGGCTTTTGGCTTTGGGTTTTGAGGGGCTTAGGATTTATGATAAGGTTTGAGGTTTCGGGGCTGGGGTCTAGAGCTTGGGATTAGCAGGATTTTGGACTTGATGAAAGGGCTGTAGACCAAAGGCCGTAAAACAGGTTTCGGGTCCTCTCCTGGAACGCTTTGAGTCTGTTGCATCGGTTTCAGGGGGTTTAGCTAGGAATGTTGAGTGTCTAGGCTTGACTTTCAGGGTTTTCGGCCTATGCATAGGGGCCGGAAAGCCAGCCATGATGTGCTGAACCCAGTCCAAAATCCAGCAGCCGTCTCAGAGGGCAACCCAAGAGGACAGAACCACAGCGCCAACCGATGCGCAAGTGTTTGCCCAGAACCCCCTCGTTTTGTGAACCTCCTTCTACCCCAAGCACACGCACCCAAGACAGCTGCACAACCAAAATGGCGCCCATACCTAAACCGCGTCGCCCTGTGACCTCAGCCTAAGCCACACCTCTCAAGAACAAGGCTCCTTCGCGAAGATCACATTCCTCGGGTTTAAGGCTTAGGTCACTGGGAGATGAAGGTTTAGAATTTAGCGGCGATGCCTGGAGGTCCCCAAATACAAGCCCTAAGCTTTTAACCCTAAACCCTAAACTTAAACCCGAAAGCCTAGACCCCTTAACCCTAAACCCTGCACCCTAACTTGAAACCCTGGGGCTGCAGAGCAACTTGTTCACATAAACTCCTCAGCTTTCAACTAACCTGGCTCTTGTTTGGGGTTTAGGGTTTAGGGTTGAGGGTTTGGGGTTTAGGGTATCCCTTGATAAAGAACCAACGCCTACATACAGACCCTAAGCCCTGCATTTAGACACTATACACACCCCAGCCGAGCTAAACCTTGTTGTAAACCCCCAACCCTGAACCCAAACCCCCAACTGAGCCCAAGCCCAACCCTACCTACACCATATCTCACTAAACCCCCGAAACCCCCTAAACCCCTGAACCCTAAACCCCCTAAACCCGAAACCCTTGGAGCCCAAAACCGTGTGCCCGCCGCGACGCGCGAGCTTGGAGTCACTGTAGGCGGCCCATGCGTTGTAGTCGCTCCGCCGGCCCTCCAGCTCCTCTTCCCACGTTTAGGGTTTAGGTTTAGGGTTTAGGGTTTAGGGTTTAGGGTTACTAAACCTGGAAGTCACAAAAAATCCTGCGGCATCGAAACCCCAGTAGTCCAGGCCCATGAAGTAACCCTGAACGGACCCCTGCAGAGCCAAGCCCCCTCCACCCCAAGAACCCCGACCAAAAACCCTAAAACCCTTCAGCCCCAACACCCAGGTGTTTAGGATTTAGGGTTTAGGATTTAGGGTTTAGGATTTAGGGTTTAGGGTTTAGGGTTTAGGATTTAGGGTTTAGGGTTTAGGGTTTAGGATTTAGGGTTTAGGGTTTAGGGTTTAGGGCTTACCCTAAACCCTACAAAACTCCCCAAGGCCAGGCACTAAGCGCGGCGTCCTCCAGCAGCCGCGCCGGATCCCCGAGGCGATGGCCGAGGCTGGAGACGGAGATGACGCGCGAGGCGCTGCCTTTTCGGAGAGCCGTGGTGCTCGGCTTTGTGTGAAGTTATGTTGAGTTTGGGGTTTGGGGTTTGGGGTTTAGGGCTTAGGGTATAGGGTTTAGGGTTCATGGTTTAGGGTCTAGGGTTTAGGGTCTTATTACCATGATCCCCAAAAGGATATCCATGAGATTCACTCACCAATATTCATAAAGAAGCCGAAATACACTGACTAGTGGACTTTTGATTTGTTGGCCAGCCTCCTTGGAATTGAACGGGGGAAAGCCTCTCTAGTTTCTAACTGTGAAATCCTCTACTCTAGGGGCCCGAATAGTGATATTGTAGTATACTTATATAAAGGAGCCATAAAGGATTTCTATTTGTAACAAACTCAAAGGGAACCGTTATGCTCTCCATTCTTCCCTAGCAGAACCTCTGCTTCCTCCGCATTTCAAGAGAAGAGCGCTGTTGGCTTTGTCCTGCTTGTGAGAAACAAACTCTATTTCCTCTAAGATACTACCAATTCACAACTCTTTAACTTCGAACATCCCCACCCTTTCTGGGTCCAGGGACACTCCAGGGCCGGGCACTCCAGGGACGTTCGCGGGCTGGGCACTCCAGTGACGCTCTGGGGTTGGGCACTGCAGGGATGCTCTAGGGTTGGGCACTCCAAGGACACTCTGGGGTTGGGCACTCCAGGGATGAGCGAGGAGTAGACCTGGCGAGGAGAAGAGTTCCGGGCGAGGAGAAGAGTTGACAACCCCAAACCGAGGGTCGGGAATTAACAAGAACAACGAACCTCCGTTGCAAAGGCCTGCACTGTAACGGAGGGCTTGCAAGCCTAGCAATTTTGCTTGGGGGGGTGAGATGGATGAGGCTTTAGGATTTGGGGTTGGGGCTCTAGGGTCCTGGTAGCCCTGTAACCATACTATCGTAAGGGTACCTTTCTGGATGGCTATTTACAAGGGAGCCACAACGAGCTAGCAGAAGGAGAACCCGCAGCCTTGGCGCAGCAAGGGCAGCAGCTGGGCAGCCAAAGCCTTCGTGCAGGACGGTTGCCGCTGAACTCTACCTGACTACCTACCCCCTAAACCCTAAACCCTAAATCCTGAACCCTAATTCGCAACGATACAAATTGTCTATGTAGCAATGGTAATGTCGGATACTCCCATCGTAAACCCATCAATGTAGAACATCAAAATACCAAGTAGCACCTAAATTGCCATTTTCAGAGAGAATAACTTGTCCTTCGGGCAGTGGCAAAGGAATCTTGCGACCTTTAACCCCTACACCCCGCATCCCTAAAACCCATGGTTTCGGGAGTGGCCCTGAATTCTATAACCTAGGAAAAACCACCAAAAAATGAGAACCCCGATGAGGGTCCATGTACCTAAATAGGGAATACTTGGGCCTTAAAGTACTTCCTATATAGGGAATCTGCAGAATATAATAGTTAGGTAATTGGACCCTTAGGGTTATTCTGACAGTCCTTAGTAGGGATTAGAATAGGGGGTACTATGGTCCCTATTGAGGACTCTTAGCATAAGGGTGAACATCCTGGACCCTTACAAACCTAATCCCTAAACCCTAAACCCTAAAACCTCAACCCTGGACCCTTAAGGCCCGGAATCCCTTTTATAATAAGGTGCACGGACCCTTGGGGGAATAAGGGCCTACTCTAGGTCCCAGGAAGTGCATGGAAGCGGCAAAGTGGCCAAGGTGGTTCACGCCCAGCCTGCTCGCCATCAGGCTCAGGGGCTAGCCCTAAACCCTAAACCCTAAACCCTTGGTTTAGGGCTTGGGATCGCTCTTAAAGTTGTGGAGGTTTTAGGGTTTAGGGCTTTGGGTTTTACGGTTTAGGCTTGATGACTTGGGTCTAGGGTTTTGGGGTTTTCGCGTTTTAGGGCTTTGGGGCTTTAGGGTTTAGGGTTTTAGGGTCTTAGGGTTGTAGGGTTGCAGGGTTTTAGGGTTTTAGGGTTTTAGGGGTTTAGGGTCTTCAGGTTTTAGGGTTTTGGGGCTTTAAGGGTCTTAAGGTTTGAGTTTAGGGTTCGGGTTCGTTTGGATGGTCAGGGGGGCCTAACCCTAAACCTGAGTTTTGGAAGGCCTCCATTCGGAGGAAGGATTCAGGGCACAGAGGGCATCGAAGGCATTTCGGGGGACTTGGGGCATGGGGGTTTAGGCGTTTAGGGTCCTGGGTGTCGATTTTGGCGTGCTTTAGGGGTTAGGGTTTTCAGGGGTGCAAGAGTTGCCCTAAACCCAAAACTCCAAACCCTAAACCCTCAACCCAGTTGGGATTTCGGTATATGCTTGGGGGCCAATGGGGGGCCAACGAGCTGAATCCCTTGCGGCCTCCCAAAGCCATCATGTACGGGGAGTTTTTGTCAGCCTAAACCCTGAACCCTAAACCCTAAACCCCAAACCCTAAACCCTGAACCCCAAACCCCAAACCCCGAAAGCCCAAAACCTATCGCGAAGCAACGAAGCTGAGGTAACGGCTGCATCTCTACTCCTTCGGCCGTGGCTTCACGCTGAGGCACCTACGAGATTTCGTGAACAAAGGTGTCTCACGGTTTCGGGTTGCAGGAGTTCGGGCTCTGTTGCAAGATGTTCCTTGCTTGGGGGACCAAATGAACCCTAAACTTGGAATTGTAGGCCCTATATACTATCATGACCCTTATTTGGGTAAATGAACCATAAACCTTTTGGGGTTCACTTGGGCCTTAAGGTTATGGACTCAAGGTGCAAGAATTAGGCGTTGGAGACATCAAGTCCCGTGTTAAGGTTCGGGGTTTAGGGCGAAAGTTTGACTGGCCAAGGGGCGTTTCAGGGATTCGGGTTGCGACCATGTCGAAACACAACCAGACAGGAGAAAATACAAACACCTGGTGGACAACACAACTGAGCCCATCTTTGCAGACTGGCCCAAACGGGAGACAACACAACTGGCTCTTGCGGTGCATACTGTACCCTAAGGGTCCATGTACCTTATTACTATATACCTGGGCCTTAAAGTACCTCCTATATAGGGACTTTGGGGCCCAAGAGAATTAATTATCTTGCGGTGCCTAGCTACTGTAAGTTTGGACATGCTCTGCAGAAAATCCATGGTGCAGCCTTAAGGTCTCAGCACCAAATCTGGATAATAATGGCTGTGATGCGTCCTTTCTCTTTGCGCCCATAGTACAGATATGGGATATGCAGTCCTATACATATGACATAATACAGAATTAGGTGTATACAATGAAATATATACAAAATGATCTGGAGCCCAGGTGCTAACCTTCTGCCCCTTGAACCCTGTCTGCGGATGCAAGGTTCAGGAGAAAAACTGAGGTCCATCTTCTTTAAAGGGAGGCTTGCAGTTTTCGACCTCTATAACCCTAAACCCTAAACCCTTGCAGCTATAGGCTATATAGAGTTTGGGGGCACCTCCACCCTGCTTGCACAGAAGCTGAACTCCAGACCCTACAGACCCTTTAAGCCATACCAACCCTGTAAACCCTGTAAGCCTTATCAACCCTGCTAACAGTCCTTAAAGAGGATTGTCGTACCCCGGATTATAATCCTATTAAGGACTGTTAGTAGAAGGGGGAACAACTTACAAACCTTACAAAACCTACAAACCCCAAACCCTAAACCCTACATGCTGAATCCTAAACCCCGAGAAACTAAACCCAAGCCCTGAAGTGCGAACTGCGGCACGGCCATCACACCGGCATTGAGCACCATCACGTCGAGGCCCGTCCTTTCAGGGTTTAGGGTTTAGGGTTTAGGGTTTAGGGTCTAGGGCGTGCGAGCTTAGGATCTATAGAGTCTAGGTTCAGGGGCTGAGGGTTTAGGGTTAGGGGGTTGAGGGTGGAACTCTCAGCCTTACGCCCTAAACCTAAACGCTGACCCTAAACCCTAAACCCTAAACCCTAACCCCTAAACCCTATAACGTTGACACTGCACAGAACTCCGGTACTCTTTAAGGAAGCCGCCAGGCTAGGGTAGCGCCTTCGCATGTCCCTACAGTAAAGACCAAACGAACCCTAAAAGGTTGATGGTTCATGGGAACGGATGAGGATAATAGTTATAGTAGTACAAGGTATATGATCCCAATTTTAGGGTTCATTTGGTCTCCAAGGTATGGAAGTCTCCTGGTGGGTCTATTGTCGCTCCCAGCATTAAAGATGAGGGTTTGGGTAGTGCTCCCTCACGCCTCGCACCAGATTGGATCCGGGAAGGGGTAAACTTCACCAAGGAACGCCATGCGAATGGCTCGCGCGGCACCCTGCCTCCGTGGCAGACATCGGCTCACGATCATTCGTCAGCAGGAATTCGGGCACCGTCTTCAGCTGCGCATGCAACCCGACGGGCTTTTCCTCAAAGGTGCCGAGGTTGAAGCCGAAGAGTTCAACCCGGCCAGTTTCCACTTCGCGGCTGCCTGCGTTTGCCACCAAAAGCGTCTTCTCGTTCTCATCACCGCTCACCAAGTCCCGATAATTAGCGTGTTCGTGAAGCGCCTCTTCTCTAAACAAAAACTGTAACTTCAGGCTCCTAAAGTACTTCCTTTTTGGGTGCAATTTTGGGGGTTTAACGTATACTTCCATGAAAAGGGTACTACATGTAGGAGCCTTCAAGCTTAAACTCCTTAAGCCCTTAGGGTTTCGGATTTAGGGTTTAGGGTTCAGGGTTTAGGGATACTTAGGTGAAGTGTGCGGGATGTGGCTGTTCTCAATGACCAACACCTCGGTATCTACGCCGATCCTGTGCTTTGGACAGACCTCGCACGCAGGTGGTTCATCGTTGCTACACATGTCTGTGATGTCTGCGGCTTCGCGGTGCAAGGTTTAGGCTTCCCTCAACCCTAGACCCTAAACCTTAGACCCTAAACCCTAAACCCGAGACCCTTAACCCTAAACCCTAAACCCTGAACCCTGGGGTCTCTCTCAGGCTCTTGTCCTGAGCAGCGGCAGTTGCTGGCATTGCTGCACGAAGCTGCGGATACTCTCCAGGCTGGCAAGATCCAACCTCGCAAAAGACAGGGTTTAGGGTTGTTTTTAGGGTTTATAGGGTTTACAGGGGTTTACAGGGGTTTACAGTGTT
This sequence comes from Symbiodinium natans, assembly GCA_905221605.1. NCBI lineage: Eukaryota > Dinophyceae > Suessiales > Symbiodiniaceae > Symbiodinium > Symbiodinium natans. Next base: position 711,184 of record CAJNDS010001890.1, read on the forward strand.
GAAAAAGGTTCATAGGCTCTGGGGTGCCGAGTACCGTAGAAAACCCGAAGAAAAAACCTTAAGAAAACCTACTATAAAGAACCTTAAATACATAAACATATATATATATATGTATTTATGTAATTTTTTTAAGCCGTATATAAATCACCGAAGACCCCAGAAACCCTGTAAACAAACCCTATATAAGCCCCTATATAAACCCCACAAAAACCTTGCATAAACCCTATACCACCCCTAAAGCCTAATCCCTAAACCCTAATCCCTACACCCTAAACCTTGCACGTCGGGGGGCGGCAGACCCGCCACGTCAGCACTGTCAGCCTCGCGGCGCACGGCGCGCTCGGCGGCCAGAGCCTGGAGCTTAGGATGTTTAGGGTTTAGGTTTAGGGTTTAGGGTTTGGGGTTTGGGGTTTAGGGTTTGGGGTTTGGGGTTTAGGGCTTAGGGTTTGGGGATTGGGGGCTTAGGGGCTAGGGCTGGGGTTTAGGGTTTAGGGTCCGGGGTTTAGGGGTCAGGGCTTAGGGTTTAGGGTTGACCAAGCCTGTAGTTTAACCTTACACACTGAAGCCCGAAACCCTGGAGTCTATGAATTCCCAACATCCCCATGAGTTCATCAACTCATAGAAGAACCTTCTTCCGTTTAGGGTTCAGGGTTTAGGGTTTAGGGGGGTATAAACCCTCAACCCTTGAGCCTAAACCCCTTCACCTCTTAACCCAAATCATGAACCTCCAGACCCAAGAGTAACCTTGGCATAAGACGGGTGCGCTTTTTGGTTTAAAGGGGCTTGTAAGGCAGCCTAAGCCCTAAAACAAGGGGAATAAGGGCCTAGTCGGGGTCCGAGACTTTCTGCTCTGACCCTGTAAACCCTCAACCTTGCCACCCTATGTATCCTGAGCCTAAAAGCTCTCAAGCCTGAGCCTAAACCCTCAACCCACAACCCTAAACCGTAGCCCTAAACCCCAAAAACACCCTAACTAAACCCTAAAAAACCCTAAAACCCTAAACTCTAAGCCCATATAAACCCTAACCCCTGAACCCCCCTAAACCCCCCCTAAAACCCTAAACCCTAAACCCTGAACCCACGCCTTCTCCTCGGTGCGTGCGGTGACCACCAGGGCTGCGCCGGCCTGGCACGCGGCTCTGGGCGCAGACGCCCCTTGACTGCAGATGTTTCTGCTTCAGGTGCCCTTCAAATCCCCAGCCCCTATATCCCAAACCCTCTGAACCCGAAAAACCCTGAACGCCAAGGGTTTAGGGTTCAGGGTTTAGGGCTTCGGGTTGCTATTTTCGGGGTATGTGAACCTTTAACTTATTAGGGATCACACGCAGAACACCCCTAAACCCTACGAAGCCAAGGGGCTTCCTCGGGCCTTGGGAGGCCTTCTCCGCAAGGGCAATCAGTGATCCAGAAAAGTGGGTTTTGTACATCCCGGAAGAAGCCGAGCGAGAGAAGCCTCTAAACACGCTTAAACCCTGAATCCTGAACAAACCCTGTGGTCATCAAGGACGAGCTTGATCTTGTCAACATCCACTCCGTTTTGATGTCTGGTCCCCCGTCTCCACGATGAGCAGCATGCAAGCTTTTGCACTGCGTGGACTGTGTAATGAAAAGAACCTTGATGGTGTGGATGATGCTGTCCTTGCTGAAGGAGGCATTGCCGGAGCAGTCCACAGAGAAGACCGCCTGCCAACGTCTTCTCATCGCTGTGCTTGTACGTTGAGCGGAGAACTGCCGGCATCATATCCAGAATTCCAAGCCGTCAAACACCTTAAATCTCAAACTTTCCCTGAGCCTAAACCCTAAACCCTAAACCCTAAACCCTAAACCCGAAACCCTAAACCCTAAACCCTAAACCCTAAACCCTAAACCCTAAGCCCTAAACCCTAAACCCTAAACCCTAACCCCCCTTCCTGCCACCTCAGGCGTGCGCCTCCGCGAGTCGCACCGCGGTCTCGAAGCCGATGCCGGCCGAGGCTCCTGCGATGTAGAGGAGTCTCCGAAAATTAGGGTTTAGGGTTTAGGGTTTAGGGTTTAGGGCTTAGGTTTTCAGATTTTGTTTAAATTTTAAAGAGTTCTTAAGAGTGTATTCTAGGGTAGAGGAGTCTCCGAAAGTTAGGCTTTTTGTGAAGAGTTTGAGGGCTTTTATTGGGTGGTTCTAGGGTATTTTCATGGTTGTTTTAAAGGGTTTTGTTTAGGACTTTTTGCAGTTTTGAAGGGCTGTTTAGGGTTCGAGTTTGTAGGGTTTTAGGGGTTAGGGTTCATAAGGTTGGGGGGGGGGGTAAGGCTAATTCTAAAGGCTCTGCACCCCAAACTCTACCCCCCCCCCCCCCCCCCCCCGCAAAAAAAAAACAAAAAAATCTGCAAAAGCTAGCAAAATCCCTCAAGCCGTCAACGATGAGCCTTTGACCCCCCCCCCCCTTAAAAAAAAAAAAAAAACCTTTGTAAATCTAGAAACAGCTCGAGTCCCCAAGCCTTTCATAAACCCTTCAGTCCCCAAAGAACCCTACGCACCTTGAAATACAACCCTAAGCCCTGACCTTGAACCCTAAACCCTATATCCCCCAAACCCTACACCCTAAACCCTATATCCCTAAACTCCTAAACCCTACATCCCTAAACCCTAAACCCTAAACCCTCAACCCTATATCCCTAAAACCCTAGACCCTCTCACAGGGAAGAGAGGGTTCCGCTTTTTGACTCTGACATCTGGCGGAATATCGCCCTTTAAAGGGCAAAAGGAGCCCCCTAAAACCCCAAAAGCCCTCAAGCCCAAAAGCGGCCCCTGCTGTATGTATGCTATGACAAACCCAAGTCCTACTTGAAATTTGGGATCCGGTACTCTATACTACCATAATCTAGACTACCCCTTTCCTCGGTCGGGTACCTAACTTGCTTCAGGGAGTGGCATTTTGCAAAAACAACCAGAGTATGGGCCTGTAAAGCGACACCCTCCACACCCTAAACCCTGAACCCTAAAACCTGAACCCTGAATCCTAAACCCTGAAATCCCACCCAAGCTTCTCAGACCGTACTCACCCTTTTCTAGGGTGCCGTCATCCACCCCCGAAGACCACTCTGGCCTGAAATTGTCGAAATCTGGGGTCTGCCATGGGGTTTAGGGTTTAGGGTTTAGGGTTTAGGGTTTAGGGTTTAGGGTTTAGGGTTTAGGGTTTAGGGTTTAGGGTTTAGGGTTTAGGGTTTAGGGTTTAGGGTTTAGGGTTTAGGGTTTAGGGCACCCCCGCCCCTGGCCCTGTCTGTCCTTCCCGTGCCTACCCCTGACCCCTGCCTGGCTCTTTTGATTCCAAATCAATGATCGAGCTGTTGCGGCTGTTCTCTGGCCCACCCCCTCTGAGGTTTGAGTCTTGGAAGGTGGAAATCGAGGGCGACAGCCGTAAACCCTAAAAGGCACTGGTTTGGGTGGTGGCCTGTGAAAGCTCACAGCGGGGGGGCAGGGGGGGCGGGGGAAGAACCTAGCAAGCCCTAAACCACAAGCCCGAACCCCTAAACCCTACAAGCCCTAAACCCTGAACCCCCACCCCCAGACCCGCGGCGCACCTGTGATCAGAATCGTCCGTCCTTGAAGGGAGCCTTTCTTGAGCTGGAACTCTGGTGGTCCTGCAAGAGGGAGTATTCTTCAAAGAGACTCTTCAAAGGGTTCAGCTTGGGGTTCAAGGTTTAGGGTTTCAGGGCTGCAACCAGGAGGGACTGGTCGGTATAGGGATATATCGGGCGTAGAGAGCTCGAGGGTTTGGCAGCTTTTGGGCTTGGGGGTGTTCACTCGACTTGGGGTTTAGGATTTAGGGTTCAGGGTTTAGGGGTTTAACCCTAAACCCTAAACCCTAAACCCTGAACCCCAAACCCCAAACCCCAAACCCTAAACCCTAAACCCTAAATAGATTGAGAGCTTGGGGCTTGAGACCTTCAAACCCTAAAACCACCTCCCCCCCACTCTGCAATCAAGGCATGCTGCGCGCCTTTTCAGTTTGCAAAGCGTGATGCTCAGATCAGATTGACGATCCATGTACCTACATACTATATACTTGGGCCTTAAAGGGGTTGCGAAGAGTAGCTTTAGGGGGCCAACCCTAAACCCTAAACCCTAAACCTAAACCCTAAACCATAAACCCTAAGCCCTAAACCCTAAACCCTAAACCCTAAACCCTAAACCTCATATAGGTACATGGATCCTTAGGGTCCCATGATTGAGCCTCGAGTGGCTGCCGGGGGATCTGCGCGAGCTGGTCCAGAGGCAGCTCCGAAGATCGGCGTGCTCTGAAGGTTCGTCAGAACCGTTTCGGCCCCTACAGTTTAGGGTTTAGGGTTTAGGGTTTAGGGTTTAGGGTTTAGGGTTTAGGGTTTAGGCATCCTTATCCCGGTGCCCCGAAAGGTAATACTAAAGGGAATCCCAGCTCTAATCATCCTTCCACCATGTTCCAACTTTCTGGAGTTTAGTGTAAACCCTAAACCCTAAACCCTAAACCCTAAACCCTCAACCTTGAACTCTGTTCTAGCTGAAGCATGTGGGCGCCGCTTCGCTTCATATACGAGACCCAGGAGTAAAAAACAAAAAAAGTACCCTTTTGGTTTTAAGGGGATTAGAAGGGAACCCCCAACCCTACGAAAAGGAACTAAGGGCCTCCTACAGGGCCTGGTATAATATAAGCCTCATATAAGGCCTCCTAAACCCTAAACCCTAAACCCTAAACCTCTAAGAAGCGCATGAGGTAAAACATTGATGAGGTGCCTCTTTGGCCTTCGGAACACGAGTAAGGGAGCTAGATAGTTCCTTCGCTGAAACCCTGATTTTCTGTGATATTCTGCTGGAATCCATTTCTCAAACCTTTTTATTGGAAAGCTGTAGGGTTGTCGGGCGTAGACTGTAGGGATGAGGGATTTGGAAATCTATTGTCGCCAAAGCTCTTGGAAACATTGGCGAGAGTTGTTTACGATTAGCTGGGGCCCCGGAGGCTTGCCCGACAACCGGGAATAACGTAGCTTTTTCTAGCTTTTTCTAGCTTTTTCTAGCTTTTGCTAGCTATTGCTAGCCTTGCCTAGCCTTCTCTCGCCTTTCGTAGCAGATCGGGGCCCGATTCCAGGAAAGATTTAGCGAGCCGGGGTCTGAAGACAGGAATGTCGTAGCACCTTGATGGCCAGCAAAAAAAGTCAAAGTCCACTTCTGATTGCCAGAAATCAGTATTGTATGAATGCGTAGATTTTACGGCCGATACCTATAAGTAACACCCAAACCTCAGGCGCCGACAGCTACAACCTCAGATTAACTTTGATGGAAAGGCAAGCTGTAGTTTCCTGTTGGCATCTTCTGTACAGGCCCTTCAAAGGCATACTTCACCCCAGGAAATTCGTAGCTTATCTTAGCTTAACTTAGCTTCTCCCAGCTTTGCCTAGCTTTCTCGGGTTTCCTTCAGTTTTCCGTGGAACGCTTTGGAATTCTAGATTTTTCCGGTAATCCAAAGACGAGCCTGGTCATTGTTTTACCTCATGTGTTCTTATGAAAACCCTAAACCCTAAACCCTAAACCAAAAACTCTGTCTTCGTAGCCACCCCGGACCTGCGCATTGCCCAGGTCTGCACAGCAGAACTGCCTTGGGGGCCAAATATGAACCCCAAAATTGGAATCATCGACCCTATAGTACTATTTTAGGGTTTAGGGTTTAGGGTTTAGGGTTTAGGGTTTAGGGTTTAGGGGTATATGAACCATCACGATCTTGGGGTTCTTTTGGCCCTTCCTCCGAAGAAAGAATGCTTTGTCCTCGGCTCGGGGTTCCTACTACCCCCCTCCATGTTTAGGGTTTAGGGTTTAGGGTTTAGGGTTTAGGGTTTAGGGTTTAGGGTTTAGGGTTTAGGGATACACCCCCCGTAGGTTCCCCCCATGATTAAGGCTCTTCAGGGAGAATTAAGCCTAGCTAGGGTTATGTAAGGGGGGAACCTAGCGGGGGGGGGTGGTAGGATAGAGGGGGGTAGTAAGGAAACCCATGATCGGCCTATGAGGTTTCTAGGCCTCATCAAACTCACGGCATCACCTTTGCCCCAGCGAAGACACGTACAGCTACTTCGCATCAAAAGTGGCCGGTTCATTGCAAGCAATGCCGGACAATAGGAGAGCCTCAGTCGTACTCAAATGTCCCTGCGCAAAGGCACGGCAACAATCAGAATCCGTATTCAAGCCTCCAGACCGAAACCTCGAGTTTAGGGTTTAGGGTTTAGAGTTTAGGGTTTGGGGTTTAGGATTTAGACCGAAACCCCTACAGTCAGAGACGGCGGCAGAACCCCTTGCCCGGCGCACGGACAAATTGAATTACCAAGGCCCTCCATCTCCGTCAGCAACAAACGAATTCCGCGTGCACCATATGAACCCTACACTTGGGATCACATCCCACACTACTAGAATCTTTATCAGGGCATGTGAACCTAAACCCTAAACCCTAAACCCTAAACCCTAAACCCTAAACCCTAAACACTACAAAAAACCCTAGACCTCTTCGGACTCATTTGGTCCTTAAAGAGCTCCAGGGCGCTGCAAGTGCCGGACTTTTGAGATGCTTCATCTCACCACCGGCCCGAGTGGGCGCCGAAAAATATAGTTTAGGGTTTAGGGTTTAGGGTTTAGGGTTTAGGGTTTAGGGTTTAGGGTTTAGGGCTAGGAGATCGGGTCGTGCTTCCCGCTTCTCAAATCTGCGTCTAGCCTGTCTGAGTGGAACTTTGAAGTTAACATACGCAACATCCAGCACTGTGCTGTCCCCTACCGCGAGTCTGCAGCCACCCACTGACTACTCAGGAAATTTTGAGACCTGGGCTAAGAAAGACATTGGAAGCCCAAAACCTAAACCCTAAACCCGAAACCTGAAACCCTAAACACTACAGTAAACCCTAAACCTCTTAGGGCTCACTTGGTACTTAGGGCTCCGGGGCGCGGCAAGTGCCGGACTTTTTGAGATGCTTCATCTCACCACCGGCCAGCGCGCTGTCTGAGTGGAACTTTGAAGTTAACATACGCAACATCCCAGCATTGTGCTGCCCCCTCCCCCAAGTCTGCAGCCACCCACTGACTACTAAGGAAACATTTGAGACCTGGGCCAAGAAAGACATTGAAAGCCCACGACTTCAACCCTAAACCCTAAATTCTAAACACTACTGTAGACCCTAAACCTCTTAGGGCTCATTTCGTCCTCAAAGGGCTCCAGGGCGCTGCAAGTGCCGGACTTTTTTTGAGATGCTTCATCTCACCACCGGCCCGTGTGAGCGCCGAAAAATATTGTTTAGGGTTTAGGGTTTAGAGCTTAGGAGATCGGTTCGTGCTTCCCGCTTCAAATCTTCGTGGCTGAGGACTCAGGTCTAATCTGTCTGAGTGGAAGTTTGAAGTTAGCATACGCAACATCCCAGCATTGTGCTGCGCCCTACCCCGAGTCTGCAGCCACCCACTGCCTACCAAGGAAAATTTGAGACCTGGGCCAAGACAGACATTGAAAGCCCTATAGACCTAAACCCTAAACCCTAGACCCTAAACCCTAAACCCCAAACCCTAAACCCTAGCCACCCCGAAGTTTGAGATGAAACCCTCCACTCTTGCAAGCGTTTAGGGCTTAGGGTTCAGCGTTTAGGCTTTAGGGTTTCGGGTTAGGGTTTAGGGTTGAGGGTGTAGGGTTTAGGGTTTAGGGTTTCGGGTTTAGGGTTTCGGGTTAGGGTTTAGGGTTTAGGGTTTAGGGTTTAAGGTTTAGGGTTTAGGGTTTAGGGTTTAGGGTTTAGGATTTAGGGTTTGGGGTTTAGGGTTTAGGGTTTTTGGCATGAGGAGTTTAGAAAGTTTTAGAGTTTACAAGGCTAGCAGGCTTCAGGGGGGGTAATACGTCAATCTAACGCCCAAGAAAGGAATTAGTGGGCAGGGTAATTTGCAGATACCGGGAAGGTCGTGCTAGAATCAAGGACAGTGTCGGGTGGCTAGTTCCTAAACCCTAAGCCATGAACCCAAACCCCAAAGTGTAGAACCCGGACCTCAAAACTAACCCCATGATACAAAAAAAAACCATGTCTGTGGGGGACCCCTTGCAGGTGCCCGCTGCATAGACTAAAACCAATAAATACATAGCATGCACATAGATATGTGTACATGTCTAGCTTCATATTCTAATCGGAGCCCAAAAAAGACCATGACTTAGGGAACCTCCCATATGGAAGTCGAACTAAACAAGAGCCCTAAACCCTAAACCCTAAACCCTAAACCCTAAACCCTAAACCCTAAACCCTAAACCCTAAACCCTAAACCCTAGATGACATGTAGCGTGCAGTATTGCCTTGCAGTTCAAAGGCTGGCGCCTTCTGGATTAATGGAAAATGAATTGTGTTGTCCCCTAAACCCTAAACCCTAAACCCTAAGCCCTAAACCCTAAACCCTAAACCCTAGACCCTAGTCCCTAAACCCTACTGTAGCCCCTAAACCCTAAACCCTAAACCCTAGCATTACAAGCTCTTGCCCAGATCTCATGGCGACATTGTAAGATTGAAGAATCGCCTCACAGTGTCCTGGATGATGTCAGCTGCCTCGTCCGGGTGCTCCACAGGCTCCTATACTCCCCTTGGAACCTGAATAAACATAGTAGGATTAATGTCCTCTTGGGTTTTATAGAAACAAAAACTTTAAAAAACATGCCAAGGGTGATAGAGGCTCTGACAAAGGGTAGGGGCGCATCTGCTTCTCTGCTGGCGAGGATGGTAGGCTGAGCATGGCAAGTGGTTCACCTTCTTTTGCCTGAGTTATGCCTTAAAACCCTAAACCCTAAACCCTAAACCCTAAACCCTAAACTCTAAACCCTAAACCCTAAACCCTAAACCCTAAACCCTAAACCCAATTATTTGTGAATAGGTTCCCTTACAAGGAAAGAAAGGGACATGGAAAATTATCCCCAAGCACAACCCAGTTGCTTGATCCAGGATGACCCTTTCCTCATCCGTGAGGGAGCAAAGCCTCCGACTGTCGTCCTGGCCAAGGGCATCCAGGAAGGACTTCTCTTCTGCCTTGAGAAAGGACGGGCTCATTCCGTTGGATTGGTCCAGCAAGGCGAGTTGCAGGCGCTCCGTGTGCGAAATGCATTGCATCTTGCACACTCGAAGGGGGCCTTTCGAAAGGAACTTCTGGAAGGTGGCATCATCAAGCTCCTCCCTCTCATCGCCCCCGCACGGGTAGAAAGCCACGTGGACCTTGCCCATCTTGAAGTATGCCATGACGCTCTCCACTGCGCTCCCACTTGGTTCGGAGGGGGGGGGAGGGAATTTCTCCAGAAGTGTCTTGGGTCTGGATCTTGGTGCTGGCTGCCTGGAAGCCGCAGGGCCCGAGGGCCTGACGCTGCTTTCTGTTCTTAGAAGCCAATTAAATACGGGATCATGCTTCTAGCCGCTTGTTAGGAAACAAGCGTCAAGCAAAGCTAGAACTCAAATACGATATGAGGGCTTCCGAAATTAGGGCTACCTTTTGTTGGGGTCCTGTTACATAAGAGAATCCTACTATTTGGTGGTCTATTCAGGGTTACCCTAAACCCTAAACCCTAAACCCGAAACCCTAAACCCTAAACTCCCACATCCGTCCTGGAGCTATTGGATGAGCTGCTGGTGGACGGGCGGGGCCGGTACCCAATCGGCTGCAGCCCGGGCACCATCGGAGTATCTTCTCTTCTCACTTCCTCCATACATGGAGATAACCCCCTAAACCCTAAACCCTAAACCCTGAACCCTAAACCCCAAACCCTGAACCCTAAACCCGAAAATTGAAACATCGCGGGACAGACTGCGTCCCAGGCACTGGCGCAACTCCTGCCTCTTCTTCTTTGTCTTCTTCTTCCTCGGGCCATTCCACCGCCACCACAATGACCATGGTGTCTGGCTCTCTCGATTCCTCCTTAGACCTTGGACCCTTAAGGTTGCAACCTTGGGTTTTGGGGCCCCCTTTTGAAGGATAAGGGAGTATAAGGGCTATGTTAGGATGTATATTAAGGGGAACCTTCAGGGGTACAACCTTAGGGGTACGAATCTTCATCCGGTCTACACTCACGTCCCGCAGCTAGGGCGTCCCGAGGCAGAAAGAGGCTGCGAAACACTGTGGAAAGCATGTGCTTTCACTACCCTGATAGCCCCCCAACAGGGTCTCAGCACTAGAGCTCTAAGGGTACTTGCATGGTCCCTTTACTTTAGTATGGGCCCTGAAAATGGTACCCCTGATATGCCCCTTGTATACCCTATACAAACTAAGCGCCCATATATACATCAGAACCCTTTAAAGGAGCCTAGGGAACATATCAAGGGCCCATGAAACTACCCTGAGATGGTTAAAGGGCACTTCTGAAAGGCCCTAAGCCCTAAACCTTAAACCCTAAACCCTAAACCCCAAACCCTAAACCCTAAACCCTAAACCCTAAACCCCAAACCCCAAACCCTAAACCCTTGGTAAAGGACAGAAACGCCGAAAAGTCTGAACCTAAGATGCCCTTTGTCCCCTAAACAATCAACTCACTCAACCCCAAAGAGGTCCCAGGGGCGTCTTGAGCAAGGCGCACCCTCAACCCAAGATCCTAAACCCTAAACCCTAAACCCTAAACCCTAAACCCTAAACCCTAAACCCTAAACCCTAAACGAATCTTGGGCGTTAGGATGCGTTAGGTCTGCTTGGGGGCCCTCTTGTTTAAAGAGGTTTCTAAGGGGAACCAAACCCACCACAGCAAGGAATTCGGGTTTAGGCTTTAGGGCTTATTTGGGGTACTACTACTGGGCATCCTGGTCTGTGGTGGCCCAATGATTATGAAGGCTCTTTGGAGATTTCGGGCCTTATCTTTTTGGGAGCTTTAGGGTTTGTATACATACTTACAGCTCCAACCCGAAACCCTAACTCTACAACCCTTCAACCCCACCCAAAACCCAAAACCCTAAACCCTAAACCCTAAGCCCTAAACCCCCAACCCGAAACCCTAAGCCCCTCAACATCGTCGCCGCCCCCAAGGGTCCGTCGATCGCAGCCTTGACTTGCGATGCACCGAGGAGTGCGACGCTCGCCTGTAGGGTTGGGTTTAGGTTTTAGGTTTTAGGGTTTAGGGTTTAGGGTTTAGGGCTTAGGGTTTAGGGTTTAGGGTTTGGGGTTTAGGGCTTAGGGTTTAGAGTTTCGGGTTTAGGGTGTAGGGTGTAGGGTTTAGGGTTTAGGGTTAGGGCTTAGCGTTTAGGGTTTAGGGTTAGTTTTAGGCTGCAGGGTTGCACAGGCCGCAGAGCCTTGCTCGACGCCCTAAACCCCAAAACAGGGTTTAGGGTTTAGGGTTTAGGGTTTAGGGTTTGGGGCTTAGGGCTTAGGATTTAGAGAGCTTAGCTTAGGGTTTACAGGGCTTAGTTTGGAGACTCCTCCGGGGTGGGCAGTTAGGGTTCAGGGTTCAGGGTTCAGGGTTTAGGGTTTAGGGTTTAGGGTTTAGGGTTTAGGGCTTAGGGCTTAGGATTTAGGGTTTACGGGTCTTCGTGGTCTTCGGGTTCGGGATGCGGGACTGTGCGCTCAGGGCTTGGGCGACGTGTTCTGCGTACCGGCTTCAGGGGTTGCCGAAATGAACCCTACTTGGAGGGTCGGGCGACTTAATAAGCCGGCAGTAAGTAGACTTAGGGTCTAGGGTTTAGGGTTTAGGGTTTAGGGTTTAGGGTTTAGGGTTTAGGGTTTAGGGTTTCCCCCCCCAAAGGGGCCCTAATTGGAGCTATCCTGCTTCTAACTCTCTCAGATAACTACCTTCTAAGTCCTCCGACCCTCCAAGTAAGAGGGTCTATGTACCTGAGTATTTACTTGGGCCCCAAAGTCCAGTTTTAGGAAGCACTTTAAGGCCCAAGTATTCCCTTTTTAGGTACATGGACCCTTTAGGGGAACCCTGAAGGGGTTCATGAGGGGAGTATGGTAGTATAGGTCGTACACCTGGGTTTAGGGTTTCGGGTTTAGGGTTTAGGGTTTAGGGTGAGGAGTTAGGAGTGAGAGTTGAGAATTCTCCGGCACCTTCAGTCGAAGCCAGTCCGCCGCTGCATCATTTCACACCGCGTTCAGGGTTTAGGTTTAGGGTTTAGGGTTTAGGGCTTTGGGTTTTGGGTTTTGGGTTTAGGGTTGAGAGTTTAGGGTTTAGGGTTTAATTAGGGTAGACGACCCAGCATGAGCCGTCCACACCCCGAGGCAGGTGGTCCTCTGCCACAGTCTGCCACAAGCGCCGCAGCAAAGGGTGTCTCTTCGTACCAAGCCCACGAACATTAGGGTTTAGGGTTTAGGGTTTGGGCTTTAACAATAAGGTTTAGGGTTTAGGGTTTAGGCTGTGAGGTTTCGGGCTTTTGGGGTTTAACTTGGGAAGCTTAGGGGATTTAGGGTTTACCTCGACCCCCGCTGCAAGTTAAAATCACCATTATGTTACATACTTTCGGGGTTTAGGTAGATTTAGGGTTTAGGACCTAATCCCTAAGCTGTGGGTAGATTTAGGGCTTAGGTAGATTTAGGGTTTCACGTTTAGGATTTAGGGTATAGGTCCTAAACCCCGAACCCGTTGATAGGGACCCCGAAACCCTAAACCACTAGACATTTCGAGCATTGACCCTTTAAAGAGATACTACATGTTGCGTAGCCCCTTCGCAGAATTGAAATTTCTATATCTATTTCTATCAGCTATATGACATGCAACACCCACCGCTCGTCGACGCTTGTACGAAGAGCTCAATACCCCAAACCCTATTAACCCTCTAAGCCGAATAGAAACTGCACGCCCCAAAGTCCTACAGCCCTAGACCCCAAAGCCCTAGATAAACCGTAAACCCTAAACCCCAAACCCTTAACCCTAAACCCTAAATCCTAAACCCCAAACCAATAGCAGAGGTGGGACCGTGGCTTCGTGGCTCAGTGGCTAACTGCCGCGAAGAGACTGCAAGAAAGATGGGCAACCCGGTCGCCAAGTCCTGCAAAGGGTTTAGGGTTTAGGGTTTAGGGTTTAGGGTTTAGGGTTGGCTCTTTCACACAAAAACCTAGGGGTTCTACCTCGGACCCTGAAGGTTGTACCCTTAGATTTTTGGGCCCTAATGACGGGAACGTTTAGGGGTAAAACCTTAGGAGTACGAGTACGATCAGGAATTATGCCTTGAAAGATGCCCCTTGGGGTAGAAGACAGGGTTACCTAGGGGAGATGGGGCAGGATTACATTTCTGGGTGACTGTTGAATTCCCTCCCCCCCCCCCCCCCCAAACAAAAAAAAAAGGGCCTAACCCTCAACCCTGAGCCCTAAGGCCCTAACCCTAAACCCTAAACAACACCTTAAACCCCAGAAGCCCTCCCAAAGTCCGCCATCCTAAACCAAAAGCCCTCAACCCAATTTGGCCCTACAATCCTTACAACCTAAACCCGCAAATCATACAACGACAAATCCTTAGACTCCCAACAGAATGAAAAAATAAGAAAAGGCAAAGAACGAGGCTTTAGGGTTTAGGGTTTAGAGTTTAGGATTTAGGGTTGAGGGTTTAGGGTTTAAGAGCACCGGATGTCACTGGAGACCTGGAACCCAAGTTTGTCGGAGCCCATTTTGAGGTAAACCTGGTAGTTTGGGATGCTCCCTCTGACAGTCCATGATAGGGAATATCATTAGGGTGTAGTGTTTGGGGTTAAGGGTTCCGGGTTTAGGGGTACTCGAGTCCCTGCTAAGAGTGTCTGTATAAGGGGGAACATCCCAAGTGAAATTTCATGAACCCACAAACCCCAAACCCCAATACTCTCAACCCCAATTACCGCAAACCCAATACCCCAAACCCCAAACCCCAAAACCCCAAACCCCAAGCCGCAAACCCAAACCCCAGACCCTAAACCCCAAACCCCAGACCCTAAACTAAACCCTAAACCCCAAACCCTAAAACCCCAAACCCCAAAACCCTGAACCCCAAACCCCAAGACTGAAACCCCTAACCTCTAAGCCCCAATTCCCAAGCCCCAAACCCCTAACCCCCTAAACCCTAAACCCCAAACCCTACCTGCAGCCCATGAGTTTGGATGGTCGATGTTACGAGTGTAGAGGGTGGTTCCAACAGGATGATGTTGGCACCTTAAGGACCAAATGAACCCTGAAGGGTTTAGGGTTTAGGGTTTAGGGTTTAGGGTTACGTACCCTAGACTAAGGATGAAAGGAGTATATGAGGTGAGGTCAATTTTTGGGGTCCACTTGGTCCCCAAATAGAAAGGATTTCTGTGCTAGACACGTAGGGGCTGCAACTTGCATGGGTTTTTGCGTAGAGCTTGGGGCGTTGGGTTCGATGACCTAAACCCTATGAACCCTAAAAAGCTCTAAGCACCCTGCAACCCTACAAACCGCTAAACCCTAAACCCTAAACCCTAAACCCTAAACCCTAAAAAACCCTAAACCCTAAATCCTGAACCCAAAACCATCCTCGTCCGGGACTTCAATGTCGAAGTCCAGGTTCGTGTGCACCTTTGGGCTGAGGCTCGCGTGTAGGGAGGGGGGTTTAGGGTTTAGGGTTTAGGGTTTAGGGTTTAGGGTTTAGGGTTTAGGGTTTGGGGTTTGGGATTTGGGGTTTGGGGTTTGGGGTTTGGGGTTTGGGGTTTGGGGTTTGGGGTTTAGGCTTTGGGGTTTACGGTTTGGGGTTTAGGGTATGGGGATTAGGGCTTAGGGTCGGGGATGTGGGGTGTGGGGTTGATTGCTTTGGTCCCGGCTCCCCCACCGGAAAGGAAGGCCTTGATAACGGTTTAGGGTTTAGGGTTTAGGGTTTAGGGTTTAGGGTTTAGGGTTTAGGGTTTAGGGTTTAGGGTTTAGGGTTTAGGGTTCCCCCTTATACTAGCAGTCCTTAATAGGGACTATAGTAGAGGGGTACGGTAATGCCCACTAAGGACTGCTAGCATAAGGGCGAACATCCCAACCTTAATATACTAACTGGTTTGGGGGGTGTCTCGGAAAACCCATCTAGGATGATGCTAGCAGTGCGTCATCAAGTCCATCCACATCATATCCAGACTCCTCCAAGGGCGAAATCTCCGGACGAGGCACAGCTGACGCTTCTGCTCCTCTGTCTCGAAAGGCACCTCCCATCCGCCTGTGCCGACGAGAACCCTCCTCCTCCGCCACAACATCCGGCTGCTCAATCATCTTCCGTTTCTTGCCATCCATCTCCATCTCAGCACAGCGCTGTGCAACTTGGCACCAACATCATACTCAACTCAACAGGGATCTAGACCTTGTGGCGTACATAGTATCCCTAAACCCTAAACCTGAAACCCAAACCGTCTGGATCCTGTATGACTTTGGCAACTTCCGAGACCCAGAGCCTCACAAGCTGTCTTGCGACCCTGAACACTTAGCCCCCCAACATCCCAAATCCCGAACCCTTGACTAAAATGCCCACCCGTACTCCCCCAAATACCCATGAAGCCCTAAACCCTAAACCCCAAACCCTTTTGAGCTGAGGAGTACCCAGAACCCTGAACGCTAAACCGAAAACCCTTAGACCTCCAGGTAAGCCCTGCATCCGAGGCACCCTGCAACCCCTCCTAGCCCCGACTCCTACAACTTAACACCCCAACCCCCCAAACCCCCAAACCCGAAAGGACCCCCCTACACACCCAAGACCCCTTTGAGCCCTAAAGCCAGAAACCAAAACTTAAAAAACAAAAACAATTCCAGACAGTGAGCCCTAAAAACGTAGACCCCCTACACCCCAAAACCTTAACCCCTAAACCCTAAACCCTAAACCCTAAACCCTAAACCCTAAACCCTAAACCCTAAACCCTAACCCTAAACCCTAAACCCTGAGCTCCAAAACCTGCCCAAAGCCCGTTCAGGCAAGGCTGCAGACAAGCCCGCGTGAAGCTGGTGCCGATCTGCGCGCAACCTACTCTGCTAGGGTTTAGGGTCTAGGGTCTAGGGTTTAGGGTTTAGGGTTTAGGATGTAGGGTTTAGGGTTTAGGGTTTTGGGTTTAAGGTTTATAGGGTTTAAGGGTTTGAGGCTCTAAGGGCTCACCACGTCGCGCATAGGGTGTTGGCTGCAGCGTGGGCCTTGAAGGGTTCTTAGGACTTGGGGAAATCAAGCAAAATAAGCTGGAACCTGAACTCTAAAACCCGAAACCCTAAACCCAAAACACGAAACCCTAAACCCTAAACCCTGAACGCGCATGCGGGGGTTTCCGAAATTAGGGGTACCTGATTGGGGTCCTTCTTCTAAGGGGATCTTACTATTTGGGGATCCATATTAGGGGTCTCGTAAGATCGTAAACACCCATGTCCATTTGGAGGCACCCAAATACCACAGGCAGAGGACGTTGGCGTCCCTAAACGAGAAACCCTTAAGTATATAAACCGTTGACCCTTTACCCTAAGCCCTACCGTCCCTCACCTCCTTCAAAGGGTTCTGGGCCCTTGGGTTGTGTAGGGTATATAAGGTGTCTATAAGGGGTCCCTTTTCAAGGCCCACATTAAGGGGCCATAACTACCCAAAGAGGGAAGGTGCGTCGACCTCAACCAGGAGCCGCAAAGCTACTAAGGGATTTAGAATTTGATGAGCCCCAGAATCCTCAACCCCTAAACGTAGCCTGCAACCACAATACGCTTTCGGTTCTTGTGGTGGGGCTTGACTAGCTAAGGCTCAATGCTTGGGCCGTGCCTCCAGGCTCCCAAAACCATAAGTCCTAAGCGTCTCAGGCCTGAATGCCGCAAGGCATCTTCGAGTTTAGGGCTTAGGGTAAAGTGTCAACGGTTTATACATATTAAGGGCCCATGTAACTACCCTTAGATTCCCGTGCCCCCCACCCTGCCTGACTATCCCTCCCCCTCCCCGCCCTTCCCTGGGCAGGCTTTGGCGTACGCCCCGGCACCGGCCACACGGATAAGAACCTGCGCTGAAGAACTGGGAAGGTGCATCGGGTTGCAACGACTGTGACGTCCATCCATCTTAAGGTAGTCAGATTAAGAGTCTTTAGTAGCCCCGTAACCATATTGTAATAAGGGCACCCGTTTTTAGGGGTTGGTGATTTTATAAGGGAAACCAGAAAGCAACAAAAAAGGGTAAGGGGGTACCCCTGGGCTACCGAGGAGTCCAAAGAAGCAGAGCAGCAGGACTCGACCCAGACAAAAAAGAAACCGGACTGATCCTGTAGCAGTAACTAGGGCTTAGGGTTTAGGGTTGAGTGGGTTGAGGGTTGAGTGGGTTGAGGGTTTAGGGTCAGAGAGAACGAAGTGTGTGTTGGGCTTCATGGGGTTGACAAGTGCCCCACTTCGCCCCTGCAACTACCGCCGCCCTGCAACTACCTCCACGCCAAGACCTTGCGAAGCTTACAACAACAGCTCAAGAGTCTCAAATCAAAAGTACGGAAAACAAAAAATCCCCAGGCAGAAGACCCTGAACAACATTTTGGGCTTAAGGTTTTCTGAACCCCCCACGCGCACACAGACACACAAACAAATCAAAAACTTCCCGCCAGAAAGCCCCAAACCCTCAGGTCATAAGCTTGGTAGCCAAGCAACCATATTCTAATAAGGGCACCTTTTGTCGGGTTGGTTATTCTATAAGGGAACCCAGAACCAAAAAAGGGTAAGGGGGGCTACCAAGTAAGCCTCCTTGAACAAGCCTTCCATAGGGGCCTTAACAATTAGAATAGGGTTTAGGGTTTAGGGTTTAGGGTTTAGGGTGTAGGGTTTAGCGTTTAGCGTTTAGGGTTTAGGGTTTAGGGTTTAGGGTTTAGGGTTTAGGGTTTAGGGTTTAGGGTTTAGGGTTTAGGGTTTAGGGCTAGGGTTATCGGGGCCTTAATAATTAGAATGGGGTTTGGAGGTGGTTAGTATAGTATACTTACATAGGAACCATAAGGGAATACTATTCGTAAATATTCCGACCCCTATATATTACCTACAGGTCGTAGGCTATGACCTTCACAAACTCAATAAGAGGACATGAAGGAAAAAGGCCCAGGGCCGACCCTAAACCCTAAACCCTAAACCCGAACCCTAAACCCTAAACCCCAAACCCCAAACCCTAAACCCAAACCCGACACCCCCAACACTAAGCCCTAAACCCGAAAAACCCTTGTCAACAAGAAGACGAGCCTGGTAAAGCAATACGGCGCCAGGCCGAGGAGACAAAGTGAAGGCAGGAGCGACCGGCGAGACATTGCACAAGGGCTCTGAAGATTCCTATAGATTCTTCTTCTTATGATGAGTACTATTATTATTATTATTATTTCTTGTTTACATACTCTATGTTGTAACGTTGTTGTTTTCTTTATCTTCTTGTTTATTTATCTTTTTTTGGGAGGGGGGGGGGGGGGTAGGGCTTGCACGGCTTGGGGCTTTCAGACAGCGTGTAACCCTAAACCCTAAACCCTAACCCCTAAACCCTAAACCCAAAACCCTACTCCCTGCTAGGGGTCGCAGGGCCATAGTCGCCTGTAAAATATAATCAGGCGCCTTTATGTTCAGGCTTGCGGTTTTGCGGAGGCTGGGGCTCAGCGTTTGGAGGCTGAATCTACGAGATGTTCAACATAAGCCTTGGGCATACCCCTTAAGCTTGTGGTAAAATATGTTCTTATGTTTTCCTTTCATAGGTTAAGGGGTATGGGTTTGGGGTGTGTTGAAGTATTCTTCGATTGAATGCACAGTGGCGCCGCATGTATCGTAGGGTTTATATACTAGGCTGCCCAGTAACTAAGGCGTAAAAAGGGTGCCCTTTTTTGCTTAAAGGGGTTTATAAGGGAACCTAAACCCCCCAAAAAGGGAATAAGGGTACTACTGGGCATCCTAGTATAAGGGAGCGGTCTTCGACATGACAAGCTAACAGCCGATCGGCTGCGGCGCACTGTTCTTTGCCGCGTCATTCCACCATCTTTTGGGGGCTTACAAAAAAACACAAAAACATAGACCCCCAATGCTAGGATGCCCCAAATAGGGTATACTTGGGCCTTGGGGTACCTCAGGTAAATGGACCCTTAGAGTGGTTGTGCCAAGATTGCAGAACATGAGGTTGAATCAGGTCGTGTCAAGGCTGCCAGACGAACCCCAAGCAATGACTGAGATCACTGTCAGTTCGAAGGCGAAGGGTTTAGGGGCTTAGGATTGTTTAGGGGTCCGGATTTAGGGTTTAGAGTTTAGGATTTAGGATTTTAATGTTAGGGCAGGGATCTTCCCATATCCGGAACTTCAGGGCAGTTCTCGGTGCAGAAGATAGCACGGGCAGCCGAACGTCAAGCAACGCGCGCCCCGGATGCCACTGCTACGCCCTAAGAGGCATCACAAATACTGGCGTTTGCAAGCCTACATCTCTCTCCTTGGCCTTAGGGTTTAGGATTTAGGTTTTGGGGTTTGGGGTTTCAAGAAACTATATGGGATAGCAAACTCAGAACAGACCCCCGCGAGCCCAATCCTTCAACATCGTCTCCCCTGCGCTCTGTCCGCTTGCAGCGGTCCAGTCCAACCCCAAAGTCCTTGAGCCTCGAAAGAAGCCTTATGAAGCCTTATGAGGCATATATAGTGCTATTATGCCTTCGGGGACAAGACGTCGTTCTAAGGTTTATGGGGTTCACAGGGTTCTTATGGCTTGGGGAAGACGGCCTTACAAGGTTTATAGGTTTTATAGGGCTATCCTGCACCCTAAACCCTAAAACCTAAACCCTAAACCCTAAACCCTAGACCCTAGACCCTAGACCCTAGACCCTAGACCTCAACAACGGTATTTGCAGGAACATCGCGCCAGCAGGGGGCCTCCTCCTCCGCCTCGCCGGCTGCGAGGAGAGGCACGAGCCTTTGAACTCCCTATTTAAGGTTTAGGGTTTAGGGTTTAGGGTTTAGGGTGTAGGGTTTAGGATATAGGATTTGGTGTTCTTTTTCACCCCAGCTAGCCCTCTAAACCGCAAAAAAAAACCCTAAACCCTAAACCCTAAACCCTTGTGTGGACCAGATGAACGAACCCGAAGATCGGGATCGTAGACCCTCTACTCCTCGAATCCTTCTTATCTAGGCTGGGAAGATGAAGCAGAAACCTTTTGGGGTTCTTCTCGTCCCTAAACCCCTAAACCCGAAACCCCCTCAACCCTGGTCCTTAAGGTAAGCCCCATAGATCTTACAACCTAAACTTTTCAAGGTGGGGTCCCTAAACCCTAAACCCTAAACCCTAAACCCTAAACCGCCCCCCCCCCCCCAAGCCAAGCCAAGCCAAGCACTGCTGCAGAACTGAGGCTTTAGGGTTTAGGGTTTCAGGGCTTGAGGGTTTTAGAGTTTTAAGCAAAAGGCTTATACTGGTTTTCTGAGAATGTAGGGCATAACTCAGCTGAACGGGTTGGAGCTGGGGGTTTAAAGGCTTGATATACCCTAAGGCTCCATGTACCTGTATAGGATATACTTGGGCCTGAAAAGGGTTGCCATATAGTAGAATTAGGTTCCAAGGATATACAATATAGGTAAGTGGACGATTTGGGATAGTGAGGTTTCACAGGTGGGGCATGTGCGTTCTTCCGCTGAAGGATCTCAGAGATCTCTAAGGTTTGCATGGTTCATTGCAGGGCTTAGGGTTTAGGGTTAAGTTTGTAGGGTTTAGGGTTTAGAATAACCCTACCACAACCAGGGCCTGTCTGAAGCACGGTTGGTTGTGAAGTGGGTGGGGGGTTTGTAAGGCTTTAGGGTTTGATATAGGGGCCTGAATAATCAGAATAGGATGGGGGCCATTTCTGTACAATTACAAAGGGATCATAGGGGAATATTGTTTGTAATTCTTCCGACCCTATAAGGGTCCGTGTACCTTATTCTTATATACTTGGGCCCCAAAGTCCTTATACAGGAGGTACTTTACGGCCCAAGTATACCCCATTTGAGTACATGGACCGTTAGGGTTTAGGGTTTAGGGTTCAGGGTTTAGGGTTTAGGGTTAGGTCTACAGAGTCTGCAGGGCGACCTACGGCTTCTAGGGCTTTGCCGACAGCTGGAGGCCAGCCGGTGCGATGAGGCCCGCGCCATGCGGCCAGCGACGCGATGCGAAGCATGACCTGACGGTTTAGGGTTTAGGGTTTAGGGTTTAGGGTTTAGGGTTTAGGGTTTAGGGTTTAGGGTTTAGGGTTTAGGGTTTAGGGTTTAGGGTTTAGGGTTTAGGGTTTAGGGTTTAGGGTTTGGAAGAATCTTCACGGGTTCCCCTACTACCCCTCTTTTTTGCTAATCGCCCTGGTTCTTGGTAGGAAAGGAGGGAATTAAGGCCCTGTATATACCCTTTAAGGGATTATATCGCATTCCCTCATTCCTAGGAAGAACCAGCCAGCTATATTATTTTTCGAGGTTCCCACCCCATTATAAAGGCTATTTAGGGATATAATTAAGGTTATTGTTGGGGGGACTCCAAGCGCAGCCAATGTATAGCTGCCCTTCAATGGGTTCTGAGTACTGAACATGGGCTAAAGTTAAAGCGTCACCCTAAGCTCATGTCCTGAAGACAAGACACGGCAATCCAGCCAATTCTGACGTGGCAGAGTGGCAGCATACCCCTCCCCCCCTGCCCCCCATTAGCAGGATGCTAGACCTGTAACCCTAAACCCTAAACCCTAAACCCTGAACCCTGAACCCTGAACCCTGAACCTTGAACCCTGCACCCTGAACCCTAAACCCAATAATCCCCACAGGCCGGGACTGCTCAGAGTTGTTGTCGCCGGCGCTTGCTCGGGAAGACCATGGCCTCTTTGGGGCTTCTTGGGCATCCCGATGCGGCCGGTCACGGGTTTAGGGTTTAGGGTTTAGGGTTTAGGGTTTAGGGTTTAGGGTTTAGGGATTAGGGATTGAGGGTTTCGGGTGTAGGGTACCCTAAGGGTCCGTGTACCTAAATTGGGACGTAAAGCCTTGAAGCACTTCCTTTAGAGGGACTTTGGGGCCCAAGTATATAACAACGAGGTACATGGACCCTTAGGGGTAGGGTTCAGGGTTTAGGTTTTGGAGGTTTGGGGGTTTGGGGGTTTGGGGAGTTGGGGGTTGGGGGTTTGAGGGTTTGGGGGTTTGGGGTTTGAGTTTTGAGATTTAGGGTGGCTTAGGATTAGGGGTTTAGTGCTTGAGGTCTGTTTTGTTGGTAGTGGTATTGGTGCTGGCCTGGGTTGCCAAACCAAACCAAGCGTTTGGGGTGCAGGGGAAGGGATTAATCCCAGATCCTTGCCCCACCGACAGCCTCAAGCTTTCACGTTTTGGGTTTAGGGTTTAGAGTCCCCCCCCCCCCCCCCTAACCTCAAGCAAAGCCGCAAAGCCCCCCCCCCCCCCCCAACGCAAAATCTAGTCGTTAAGGTTAAGGGTGTAGTAAAATTGTGAAGGGGATGAATCTCCAAAACCCCAACCCCAAAAACCCCAACCCAAAACATCCCAAACCCTACACCACAACCCCTTAAACCCTCAACGCCAAACCCTAAAAGCCCAAACCCCAAACTCCAAGTCCTAAACCCTAAACCCTAAGGGTCCAAGTACCTCATTCTTATATACTTGGGTCCCAAAGGCCCTATAAACCCTAAACCCTAACCCTAAACCCTAAACCCTAAACCCTAAACCCTAAACCCCAAACC
The DNA here is from genome assembly GCA_905221605.1 of Symbiodinium natans. NCBI lineage: Eukaryota > Dinophyceae > Suessiales > Symbiodiniaceae > Symbiodinium > Symbiodinium natans. The sequence goes on from CAJNDS010001890.1 coordinate 733,739, forward strand.
CTAAACCCTAAACCCTAAACCTAACGACGAAGTATTCCCTATTTAGGTACATGGACCCGTAGGGCAAGGAAGTCACAGAAGTCAGCGATTTAACCCCGAGAGGCCTTGGATAGCCGCTACCCGGGCATGGCGATGTGCAGTAGGGTTTAGGGTTTAGGGTTTCGGGTTTGGGGCTCAGGGTTTATAGTTGGGTTCTTTGCGGGTTTGGGGCTTGTAGAGTTTTACGGGGCTTGCAGGGCTTAGAGCTTGGGAGGGGTGGGGGGGGGGGGTTGCGGGCTTATGGGCTCGGATGTAAGGCTGTAGGCTTCTAGGAGGTATACTGCTGTCTTCTTGGGCTTGGGTGTTGAGGGTGCATAGTTTGTAGGGCTTGCACGGGGTTTAGGGTGTAGGGCGGATTGTGGGCTGCTTCGTTGTGCTTGCGGGTTCTAGGTGCTACAGGGCTACTGTGGCTGTCAGGGTTTATGGGCCGGATCGGCAGGCGAGAAGAGGTGCGAGGCAGCAAAAGCACGAACAACCTCAGGCTGTAGTGGTAGGGTTTAGGGTTTAGGGTGGTTTAGGGTTTAGGGTTTAGGGTTTAGGGTTTAGGGTTTAGGGTTAGGGTTTAGGGTTTAGGGTTTAGGGTTTACGGTCTGTGGAGTGTTACGGTTGGGGGTTTACAGTATCAGGGTTTGGAGACCCAATTGGGATCAGAGTGGTGTTGAGGATGCCTAGGGCTTAGGGCTTGGGGTTCAGGGTTCAGGGTTCAGGGTTCAGGGTTCAGGGTTCAGGGTTCAGGCTTCAGGGTTCAGGGTTCAGGGTTCAGGCTTCAGGGTTCAGGGTTCAGGGTTCAGGGTTTAGGGTGACTCGAACATCTTGTCCAGGGAGATGCTGGGATGACCTTATGGCATCGTTTCGGGCTTCGGGTCTAGGCTTCATAGAGTTTTTCTTTGGGATTAGGGGTTAGTATAGGGGTTTGGCAAGCCAGTAGTTCTCTTTGCAAAGTCTCCCAAACCCACAACGTCAGCGCTAAATCGAAGAAACCTTTGAAGGCCCAAGGGGGGGGTCCTCAAACCCTAAGCCCTAAACCCTAAACCCTAAACCCTAAACCCTAAACCCTAATTAAACCCTAAACCCTAAAGCCTTTGAAGGCCTAAGGGTAGGGGAGTTCTTCCCTCTCCTGCTGTGGGAGGAAGCCGCCATGAAGGACGAAGACCGCCGCAAAAAGTCGCTCGCCGACCTCCCAAATCTCTCAAAGCTTAGGGCTTGGGTTTAGGGTTTAGGGTTTAGGGTTTAGGGTTTAGGGTTTAGGGTTTAGGGTTTAGGGTTTAGGGTTTAGGGTTTAGGGTTTAGGGTTTAGGGTTTAGGGTTTACGGTTTACGGTTTAGGGTTTAGGGTTTAGGGTTTAGGGTTTAGGGTTTAGGGTTTAGGGTTTAGGGTTTAGGGTTTAGGGTTTAGGGTTTAGGGTTTAGGGTTCAGGGTTTAGGGTTCAGGGCTTATAATCCTACCCTAAGGGTCCATGTCCTCTATTAGTATATACTTGGGCCCGAAAGTCCCTATGTATTCCCTATTTAAGCACATGGCTGTTTAACCCAAAACCCTAACACGACAGGAACCCTCAACCAGAGGGTGGGTCTCGGGGGCCCCCTATGGAACTTCGAACCTCCCTGATTCCGGGGAGGATGGGGGGGAGGGTTTCGTGAGGGTTGAGGTTCAGGTTCCCTGAACCCTATACCCTGAGCCCTAAACCTCAAACCCTAAACCCAAAACCCGAAACCTCAGCTTCTCCAACAGCCCATCCACCAGTGCGCCTTGCGCAGTCGAAGGAGATCAGTCTCCCCACTGGTGCCCTGCAGGTTTGCTACTTTGCGAAAAGTTTCGGGTTCATGGGATTAGGGTAGCTACATGGTCCCTTAGTCTGGCCCTTCAAAGGGTACCCCTTAGATACCCCTTGTATGCCCTATACAAATTAAGGGCCCATGCATCAGAACCCTTTAAAGGAGGTTAGGGACCATATTTAGGGCCAAACTACCCTCAGAGGTGTTCGAAAATACCCACACCCTCTCTACCAGGACCAAATGAACCCTAAAAGGCTTCTGGTCCGCAATCCCCTCTTGAGGATTATAGCTATAGTAGTATAGTCATGTAGGGTATATCATCCCTAAACCCGAAACCCTAAACCCTAAACCCCAAACCCTAAACCCGAAAGTGCGGTCTCCAAGGTAAGCCACGCAAAAGGCAACCGATCGTTTTGGAGCGCTGTTCAGGCGAAGGCTGGCCTGCACGACAGCCGTAGTTGGCTGCTTCAGCGCCACCTCAGCTCAACTTGGGCTCAAATGGGTTTAGGGTTTAGGGTTTAGGGTGTAGGGTGTAGGCTGTAGGGTTTAGGGTTTAGGGTTTAGGGTTTCGGGTGCAAATCTTGGTAGCCCAGGAACCATGTTATGATAAGGGTACCCTGTTTTGGGTTGGTTACTTCATAAGGGAACCCTAGACCCCTAAGCCCGTGCCAACAAACGGGAAAAGGCTACCGCTGGGCTACCAAGAGATGGCTTGAAAGTGTCAGTAAGGGCTGCATTGGACAGCTCCCTATGCACAAAGGAAACCCTTAGGGTTTAGGCTTGAGGGTTTAGGGTTTATAGGGTTTAGTTTAGGGTTTATAGGGTTTAGTGTTTATAGGGTTTAGGGTCTGGGGTTTAGGGTTGACAGGGTTTCGGGTTTGGGGGTTGCAGCCTCTCGCTCTCTGGGCCTCCCTACGGCCCGTGTGCTGACCCTGCAGTAGATGACGATGTCCTGGCCACATGTTAAGATTTCGCTGAGAGCTGGCACACAAAAACCCTAAACCCTAAACCCTAGAGCCCTAAAGCCCTAGAGCCCTGAAGCACGAAGGCCCAGACGCCCCAATTAGACCACATCGTCGGGTTTCCAGGGTTTTGAGCCTGGAGGGGGGGGGGGGGGGGCTTCAGGGTTTTGGTAGGGTTTAGGGCTTAGGGCTTAGGGCTTAGGGCTTAGGGCTTAGGGCTTAGGGCTTAGGGTTTAGGGTTTAGGGTTTAGGGTTTAGGGTTCAGGGTTTAGAGGTTAGACAATCTGGCTTTATTGGGGCTTAGGTCGTCCAGGGTTCGGCTCGGATGTCTATGCTAGATCGGACTCGCAGCGAGTGGTCAAGTGGTGACTGCTGGGCTTCTGTTTTGGGCTTAGTTCACAACCCTAAACCCTAAACCCTAAACCCTAAACGCTGGCAGCTGATGCCCAGGATGCTTGCCCACGGAATGTAAAATGGAAGCCCTAAATCCTAAGGGTTGAGGGTTTAGGGTTTAGGGTTTAGGGTCCATGTATAGGGGATAGGATTAGGGGGACCCTTGGGGATATAGACCCTCTGAATAAGGTCCCTGTTTAAGAGGGCCAGAAGAGGGTTAAGAAGGGGCTCCCTTTTAAGGGTCCCCCTTATCCTACCTAGGAATGTACCTTATTATTATGTACTTGGGCACCAAAACCCTTACATAGGAAGAACTTTAAGGCTCAACTATTCCCTATTTAGGTACATGGACCCTTAGGGGATGTGTCCTCCAAATCACCCCTCTCACGCGCGAAACGCAGGGGACCGGGGATTTGATCATTCTTTTGTCGCTTCTGGTTTCCTGCACAAAGCACAGCCCTATACCCCCTATACCCTAGACCCTAGACCCTAAACCCTAAACCCTAAACCCTAAGCGTTAAACCCTATGCCCGCTGCAGCCCCTGTTACATTGTAAACGGCTCCAACGCAGCCCCACGCACTCACCACCCTCAGTGCAGCCTTACACCCCCACTGCCCTCCGGCCCCTCCCCTTCTTCCGGTTCCAAATCTGATCTGCCACACCAACTGACCTGACAGGCAGGAGGAAGTCACCCGGCTAAATCACATCTCGTGGCCCTGCTTCCATGGAAGGTTGGCTAGTTAAGCTATGTCTGCTTGGACCTGCTCCAGGAGGATCCCTGAACAAAAACTGCTTGAATGATGTGGATAACTGTTCAGGTTCTGGTTTTCCTGTGAAGCTTAGCTCCTCAAAAAGTTAGCCACCCCAAACCTCTATCCCTAAACCCTAAACCCTAAACCCTAAAACCTAAACCCTAAACCCTAAACCCCAATCAACTCAGACCGCCCTAGTCTCCTCTATACCGACCTTGGAACCCAGCAACAATTGTAATTTCAGCTGTTTCTTAGGAATTGCAGTACCCAAAAACCAACATCATTCCCAAGTATCCCTTCCCTACTCTAAACCCTAAACCCTAAACCCTAAACCCTAAACCCCAAACCCCAAACCCCAAACCCTAAACCCTAAACCCTAAACCCTAAACCCTAAACCCTCAGTCCTGGACAAGGGGGTTGTTCAACACGAGATCATGGCAATGCTTCTCTTCGCGAAAGTCCTCTGCAGAGGTCCAGACTCCCAAACACTGGTTTAGGGTTCAGGGTTCAGGGTTTAGGGTTTAGGGTTTAGGGGCAAATCCCTAAGGGTCCATGTACCTTATTCTTATACACCTGGGCCTTAAAGCACTTCCTTTAAAGGGACTTTGGGGCCCAAGTATATAATAATGAGGTACATGGACCCTTAGGGTAAACCTCCAAGGGTAGCTACATGGTCCCTTGGTATGGACCCTTACCTCCTTAAAAGGGTGCTGAAGTATGGGCCTTGGGTTGTATGGTATATAAGGTCAGTTTAAGGGCCAAGACTAAGGGACTATGTAAAACCCTAAACCCTAAACCCTAAACCCTAAACCCTAAACCCAAACCCTAAACCCTAAACCCTAAACCCTAAACCCTAAACCCTAAACCCTAAACCCTAAACCCTAAACCCTAAACCCTAAACCCTAAACCCTAACCGGGCCGGGCCAAGGTTGCCCTATCAGAAGTTTGAGCTTCTGTGGGCGATGTGGGTTATGGTGTCTGAAAAGAATCCCAAGTCAACCTCGGACCTCCGTAGGCTCCAGAGACCCACCCCCAGGGTTTAGGGTTTAGGGTTTAGGGTTTAGGGTTTAGGGTTTAGGGTTTACGGTTTAGGGTTTTCCAGCGGGCCCACTGAACAGTGCTAATATGGATTCGAGTACTCGAAGCCCTACATGGTAAGGCTGTTTTTTTTGCCAGAACCCTAAGGGTCCATGTACCTGCATAGGTTACACAGGGAATACACAGGGAATACATGGGCCTTAAAGTACTTCGGGCGATATTATATAATAACAAGGTACATGGACCCTCAGGGTAATCGTACTCTAAGCGGACTCTCTGGGCCAAGCTGCGAAGCCACAAGTAGAAAGCCCCATCTCTAGAAGTACCCTCAACCCTAAATCCTAAACCCTTAAGCCTAAGCCCAACTATCCTCGAGCATGCCCTGCCCGCGTTGTACCAACATCTTTTGTTTCTGTTTTGTTTGGGTGGGGGGAACAGCCTAAACCCGAAAGACCACAACCTAAGGGATATAAGGATGGACCCTGGAAGCGGCCCTTGAATCTTATTCCCCTATAAACAGCACACATATCCACAGAGTCCCTAACATTATACACCTAAGTAACCCCTAAATTACCCCTCAGGTCCCTTAGAAGGGTTCCCCCTTCTTCGCGTCTGCATCGGCCTCCCTAGAGTCACGCAGCCCCATGGAGCCCTATAAACCCTAAACCCTGCCAGGGTTTAGGGTTTAGGGTTTAAGGTTTAGGGTTTAGGGTTTAGGGTTTAGGGTTTAGGGCAAGAAGAATAGCGCCTCCAGGAGCACGTGGTCTAGAAGATGGCACAGATCCGTGCGGCCCAGGGACTCGTACCTCCAGGCCGGGAGACGTTCGCGCTCGGAGGGCTCACAGGGCTTGGGTTTAGGGTTTAGGGTTTAGGGTTTAGGGTTTAGGGTTTAGGGTTTAGGGTTTAGGGTTTAGGGTTTAGGGTTTAGGGTTTAGGGTTTGGGGTTTGGGGTTTAGGGTTTAGGGTTTAGGGTTTAGGGTATCGGGTTTCGGGTTTAGGGCTCAGGGCTTCGGGTTCAGCATCTCAAGTCTAAGCATTCACTAGTCAACCAGCTCTCCATATACGATTTACCCTTTGAACCCGTGCCGAAAGCCCCATTGATCAAAATCTGAACTTACGCCGGTGCCGATTCTTCAACATCTGAAAACCATTGGTGCTGATTCTTCAACAATCTGAAAACCACCGGTGCCGATTGACCGAAATTTGAACAGCCCCGGGGGCCCGGTTGTTCAAAAACACCGGTGCCGACTGTTCAAGAGCTGGAAAACAGCGTGGGCCGACTTGTCCAAAACCCGATGAACATTTAAATGCGACCAGGAGAGAGCGGGCTTAGGGTGTAGGGTTTAGGGGTTGGGTGGGGGGGGGGGGTTGGGTTAGGGTAGGCTGTGGATTGGGGTTTGCCTTGGAGACCACATGAGTAACTTTTGGGGTTTATGGAGCAGATACGTTAATAGAAGCTATAGTGTCAAGGGGTTTACGATGACACTTTTGGGGGTGGGGGGGGGGGGGGGTCAGGGGGCTTCTCGTAAGCCCTAAACCCTAAACCCTATTATAATCCCTAAACCCTGAACCCAAGTCTTACCCAAGGTGATTGTTCGGGCCTCAGGGTTCTGGGTCTCAGGGTTTAGGGTTAGGGTCTCAGGGTTTCAGGTTCGAGGGCTTGAGGGCGTGAGCTCATTAGGGCTTATAGGGCTTTGAACCCCGAACCCTAAACCCTAAACCCTAAAAGAGCTTGGGCGGGTTTAGGTACTGAGTGAGGGTTTCCAAGTGCGCCCTATGAGCCCAGGGCTTATGAAAGTGATCTGCAGTAAAGAAGGTTTTGGGCTCTTACGCAAGAAAGGGGGTAGGGTTCAGGGCCCAGGGATTTTATGGGGTTTAGGGGGTTTAGGGTTTCGGGTTGAAGGCAATCCCCGAACACCACGACACCCGCAAACCCACTGGATGTCGAGAACTGCTCATGCCTAGGGGGAACCTAGGGCGGGGTAGCCCTAAACCCTAAACCCTAAACCCTAAACCCTAAACCCTAAACCCTAAACCCTAAACCCTATAGAGGGGGGTAGTTGGGGACCCATGAGCTTCCCGCCTGGCGAGGAGTCTCCTCAGGACTACCGAGGCGACGCGGTGCATCTGCAGAGCGAGGCGCGCTTTTCAGGATTCCAGGGTTGAAGGTTTAAGGAAGTCTAGGGTTTAGCCTTTTGGGTTTAGGGTCTACAAAGTGTAGGGTTTCGGGCAATCCCCTAGAAACGGTCTCTTTCGTTTCAAACATAGGTTTGCGGCTATTTGCTACATACTTTGAGGGTCGATGGTACTCTCAAGAGGACCCTGACGATATCGAACTCAGCTTCAAGGATTGAAGACTAGCAAGTCCGTGGGCTTTCGAATGTGTCTGCCCAATCACAACGACTGAACCCGGTCCTGGGCAAGTTTCCCTCGTGGCCAGATTAGAACAAGGTTGGAGTCTTCCTCAGGTCATCAAGGAATGCGGGGAGTTGTGGGTCGCAGTCCAAGATTGCCAGGGTGGCCACGAAAGCCTAGCGGATGATCTTTTGACGGTTGAGCAAATTCTGCTTGACAGCGCTCTCCAATACCGTCTCGTTTTCTAGGCTCTTTCGGAAGCCCTCAACGTCTTCCTCCGAGACCTCGCTCAGCAAGGTATCAGCCACCAAACAGCTCGCAGCTCTCACCTAGTCAAGGGACTGGTTGCCCTTCAGGTAAGGCAAAGGAGCGCAATCTGAGGGGCAACGAGGTCTGAGACGTCCAAGCTTTGAAGGGGTGGGTCCCGAATGCAGCATTACGCTCGCCGAAGAAAGACTTCAGAGCATTCACAGCGGCCTGACTTGAGAACCGTTTGGTCTTGTACTTGATTCGCAGTCTTCCTGCAACATACCCCTTGTTGGTGATCGGTCCGAACAGGGCTCTTAGCCCGAGCACAGTTTCTGCATTCGGACTGTGAGGGTCAGGTAAGCCTCTTTGTGATGAGGGGCCCGTCCCTGAAAAGTGTGGGGGCTTATGGTTTGGCTTACGGTTTTAGGGTTTAGGGCGCCGTTAAGGGCTTCGGCCTGAGGGGTACCGAACTCAGGGAGACCTGTGTCCCAACGAGCTGCGGTTTAGGGTTTAGGGTTTAGGGTTTAGGGTTTAGGGTTTAGGGTTTGGGGTTTAGGGTTTGGGGTTTGGGGTTTGGGGTTTAGGGTACAGGGTTTGAGGTTTAGGGTATAGGGTTCAGGGTTTAGGGTTTAGGGCTTCCTCACAAGAGGCCTTGACCGTGGAGAGGAAATCGACGGGAATGCTGTTGGCCACGACCATGGCCTGTCTGAAGCACGTGTGGGTCGGGGTTGGCCATATTGGGGTTTAGGGTTTAGGGTTTAGGGTTTGGGGTTTGGGGTTTAGGGTTTAGGGTTCAGGACCTCAGGAAAACCTGAAAGTGTGTCGGGGTTTGAGTTGAAGGTTTATAGGGTATTTAGGGTTTAGGGTTTAGGGTTTAGGGTTTAGGGTTCTTTCTGATCCCCCTTACAGCGGCCAACAGCGCCGGTGCCTGAGCCTTCCGTGATCGAGCGAAGACGACCTCGAAGAGCTCCTTGGCTCTCGAGACCTTCGAGGCACTACTATTTGCTGAAAAATTGGGATGTTCCCCCTTCTACTGAGAGCCCTTAAAAGGAATTATAGTAGCCCCCCCCTATCAGAATCCCTATTAAGGACTGCTAGTATAAGGGGGGAGCATCCCAACTTAAGAACTCCCTCGAAAAATATTCTTCCTTACAAAGGCAATATGGGGATAGGGTTGAGGTTTTATTTTTTTTTTTTTTTTTTTTGGGGGGGGGGGGGGGGGTGGTTCTTAATTAAGCAAATGCTAGGGCAGTGGCCCGGGCGGCCCAGGAGGTCAGGGTGTGGGGTTTTGGGGGTTTTGAGTTTTCGGGTTCGGGTTTTAGGGTTGTTGGGTTTGGGGTTTAGGGTTCGGGGTCCCTAAACCCTAAACCCTAAACCCTAAACCCAAAACCCTAAAACCTAAGCCCTAAACCCTAAACCCTAAACCCTAAACCCTAAACCCTGAACCCTGAACCCTGAACCCTGAACCCTGAACCCTGAACCCTGAACCCTGAACCCGGGTTTGGGGCCTAGGGTTTAGGCTTTAGGGTTTAGGAACCCTTGATTGGCACTGGCACTGTGCCTGTCGTATGTGGCAAGGAGTGGCGAAACGCTCTCTACAAAGTCAGGATCCAATACGGAAAACGTCTCCCACACAGACCCCTAGTAGTTTTTAGGACTTCTAGCGTTTAGGGTTTAGGGTTTAGGGTTTGAAGCTTAAGGTTTCGGGTACAGGGCTGCTGCTTCCACAGCAATATCCGAAAGCTCACCTGGATTGTAGATGGCACCTCAGAGGGTTTAGGGCTTAGGGTTTAGGGTGGCGTTTAGGTTTCAGGGTCTAGTACCAGAACTTTGGGCCTGCAGCACACCCTCTTGTTACAGGTGGCCCTTAAACTCATACAATCAGGCAGGCCCAAAACACAACGCCTGAACTGGCCCTGAGCTTGTGGTTTCCGTGGTAAAACCCTATTATATACCCTAAACCCTGAAACATAAACCCTAAACTCTAATTAACCCTAAATCCTAAACCCTAAACCCTCAACCCTAACCCTAGAGGGGGGGGGGGGGGGGGGGGGGGGGGGGGGGGGGGGGGGGGGGGGGGGGGGGGGGGGGGAGCCTCTTAGTCTTTTCATGGGAGCATGCCTCGTCCACCAATAGCAAGGATCTCACCATCGCTGCCGCCAGCACCTCGGCGCAAGAATTGGTCACTTAGGTTTAGGGTTTAGGGTTTAGGGTTTAGGGTTTAGGGTTTAGGGTTTAGGGTTTAGGGTTTAGGGTTTAGGGTTTAGGGTTTAGGGTTTAGGGTTTAGGGTTAGGGTTTAGAGTTTAGGATTTAGGGTTTATGGTTCAGGGTTATGATTTAGGACTTGCAAGGTTGACGTCTCTATACTGAACTTGGAACCCCAGCCAAAACTCTGATTCTATAGTGAGCTTGGAACCCTAGCAAAAGAACTGAGTTTTTGGCTGTTTAATTTTGGTATCCGAACATGAGAAACGATTCCCAAGAGCCAAGTGCGGGTGTATTGGGCTTAGCGTCTGTAGGGCGACAAACTTGCAGAGAGAACGGTGTGACTTCTGGAACCCTAAACCCTCAACCTTAAACCTTCAATCCCAAACCCTAAACCCAGAGCAGCGATTGGGAGTTTTGAGTGAGGCGCTGATCTGCTCGTCTGAACCCTAAACCCCGTACCCTAAACCCTAACCCTAACCCTAAACCCTAAACCCTCCTAACCCTAAACCCTAAATGCCTCTAAGCCAGGACTGGGCAGACTGCCGGCGGCGTCAGAAGCGGATCGCAGTACTGCACGAAACCTGCGAGACCTGCCCAGAGAGCCCTGTACCCCCTTCCTGAAGAAACCCTAAACCCTAAACCCTAAACCTAAAACCCTTAAAGAAAGACTCCTCAATTAGAGTGTAGGGTTCACGGTTTAGGGTTTAGGGGGTAGGGCGTTTAAGGTTTAGGGCTTAGGGTTTAGAGATCAGATCTAGGGGACCACTGACGCCCAAACAGTATGATTCTCACTAATAAGGACCTCAATAACGTACCTCTATCTTTGGAAACCCCGTAAACCCTAAACCCTAAACTCTAAACCTCAAACCCTAAACCCCCAAATAAGCTCTACAGACTGCATGCCTTTCAAGGTCGTCTCTTCGGCGATGTCACAGATGATCTCCGGGACATCGTCCTCCTGCATTTTGGGCTTAGGGTTTAGGGTTTGGGGTTTAGGGTCTTGGGTTTAGGGTTTGGGGTTTAGGGTTTAAGGTTTAGGGTTTGGTGTTTAGGGTTTAGGGTTTGGGGTTTAGGGTTGAGGGTTTAGTAATTTAGGGTTGAGGGTTTAGGGTTTGGGGGTCAAGCATAAACCCTCTAGCTAAAAGGCCTGGAAAAACCCCAAGCCACGCAAAGCCCACTATGCAAGGTTCCCTCGTTCAAGTACTGTTAGAGCACTTTCAGGCTTTAAGGTCTAATGCCCTAAACCCTAAACCCTAAACCCTAAACCCCAAACCCTAAACCCCAAACCCCCCTGCACCTGCTCTGGTTTCGTCTCGGGGGGGGCTCCGTTCTCCGCTTCATCGTCACTCCACTGCGCACTCTCCTGCAGCGGCTCGCCTACACCACTCTATACGTACCAACCCTAAAGCCCTAAAACCCTAAACCCTCAACCCTAAACCCTGGCTTCTGACCCTGAACCCTGAACCCTGAACCCTGAACCCTGAACCCT